>JBAMAX010002294.1:0-122903 GCA_037043745.1 Chymomyza amoena | reverse complement strand
ATGTTACGCTTGGAGACGGCAACTGAGCCTGCTGCTCTTTATAAGGTTAAATCAGCTCCGGCAGCTGCCGGCTCTTGACGCTGGCAGAGCGGCTGCTCCATTTAGAGCGACTCTTTAAACAAGTATGTAGAGTACTCTATACCAGCTAGCAGTCATGTACAGTGAAACCTACTACAACTGGACTACAACGTGCACTCAATGACCACTGACCTTTTGACCAGAGGCAGCGTAGCGTAGAGAGTACGATATATTAGATAAGTGCAAATGAATATTGTATGTAATAACCGGAAATCCTACAAAGTTTCGGATCTAGAAACTTTGACTTTGCAGAAATCACGTGACTGTAAAACCCATTCAAGCATTCAAGAGCGAGAGTAAAAAGATGTGTAAATACTTTTTATTGGCTGCGGAAACAAGCGCGGAATTTAGTCTATCTGTTTAGAATAGGGTTACCATGTATCCGCTTAACATGTTCGCTTCTTTGCAGAAATATTAGCTCTTTTCGCTCGATTAGACTAATCATATAAACATATTTCTAGCTGCCTAGTCTTTTGAAATACACAATTACTTGGATCAACTTGGGAATTTATCAAAGGTTCTTTTTTTTATTCTTTTTCCTCGTAAGGGTTCCCACAAAGAGGTGGGGCACTGCGACCAAAATGACTTTTGTATTATACCCATAAATTACGGCAAAAGACTTTCCGCTTACGGCATGAATAGCTTTTGTTGGTATTGACCTCTAAGATGGAAGGAACTAATCCGTTCATTTTCCTTGTGAGAAGCTCTGTCTCATACCAGTGTTGAGAGAGAATATGTCTGGGGTCTTTTGTTGGTATTGATCTAAGATGGAAGGGACTAATCCGTTCCTTTCTCATTTGACAAGCTCTGTCTCATACTAGCGCTGGGCAGTCACAGAGAATATGTCTGGTGGTTTCATCTCCCTCGAGACAGAGTCTGCACTTTGAAGAGTCCGATAGGCCAACATTCTGTAGATGGTATCTATGGTATGGTGGCCAGATAGGTATGCTACCAGAAGTTTTAAGTCCTCTCTGCAAAGACCTTTTGTCTTGATCATATCCAGAGGTTTCACAAGCGCTTTTGGTTGACGTAAACCCGGTAAGGAGTACCACTATTTCCTATGTTCTCCTGCAGCCCATTTGTTTATAATGGTTTTGATTGTGGACCAACCAATACCACAGAGGAGATGTAGTCAGGGTGGAGGAGCCCTGTCGTGCTACATCGTCAACGATCGTGTTACCATCCACTACTAAGTGTCCAGGTACGCAACATAGCACGACCGAGAGGGCAGGGTTTGGAAGTAATTATGGCATTCTTTAACCATTCTGGAGGAGATACTCCAAGATAATATTGCCCTAATAGCAGCTTGGCTTTCTGAGTAAATACAAATATTTGCTTGTGAAGAATACTAAGGGCGCAGATTTCTACGGCATGAATCTCTGCTTGAAAGACGCTGGGGCAGATGCCCATTGCAGTAGAGATTCTGGTGTTGGGTCCAATGATTCCAACACGTACACCCTGCGCAATTTTGGACCCATCTGTGAACCATTGTTGCTATCGACTTGGAAGAAGAGATCTAAACAGATCTGATCTAGAGCAGATCGATACGTCAGAAAGGGAATATATAAGTGCGGCATGACCAGTGTCACTTGCTAAGAGGCCAGAAGTGATCTGGATACGTAGTAGACTCTGCATGGCTGACTTTTTTATGAAAATGTGCAGTGGTGAGAGTCCAAGGACTGACTCCATGACAGCTGTCGGACAGTTACGCATAGGCCCCGAGAGAGATATGCATACTAGTCTTGCATCATATATATATATTATATTATATATAGTTCTAAAATGGAAAGCTGTACGGGAAACTTTTTCATTGTTTAGGAGATCTAAATCGAACTATTTTTTTTTTTTACAGATATTTCCTTGTGAAGGATGCTTAGGGCGCAGATTTCTATATCATGAATCTCTGCTTGAAAGACGTTGGGGTAGATGCCCATTGCAGTATAGATTCTCGAGTTGGGTCTAACGACTCCAAGACCTACACCCTGCCATTGTTGCCACCGGACGTTTCCACAGGACAAGTCTCCGACTTGGGAGAAAAGTTTGCATATATACTTTTACCAAGTAAGTATTTAGGTATTCTTCACAAAAGTAGATTAGAGTACGACTCCAACCAAAAAATTTTTTGAAGGTTTAAAATTATATATTCTTTTCCTGCAGAGCCCCCAAAAATAATAAAAAAAAATTTTCTGAGAACAGATTCTAGCACTAATTTTTGCTTTTGAAAGATAAAAGTATTTTCTCGAAAACACGAAGTGAAGTCCAAGATGCTGAATTTGATCATTATGAAGAAGCTTTCAAAGTTTATGACAAGTATGTGACTACTTGGAGTTATGGACTCATTCACTTATCATTGAATGCCCGCTTTTTTCGCTAGAACCATCTGGTAGCCCTAGTTTATAGTGGTGATGTCATTTGTAGGGAATTTCCATATCACAATTAACTAATACTTAGTGAAGCTAACTCATTATTTATTAAATAACAAGGGCAGTTTGATAAGTTCGCAACTTTTCAAATGAAAGATATTATTTTCGACAAAGAAAAATTGATTTTTTTTAACTTTACCCTTGATTCAACGCATTTCTAATTTTTTGATTTCTTCAAAAAGGCGCCCCTTCCAAGTATTTATTAAAAATCTCTCACCTTTCCAACTCTTCTTTAAAATTACCGACACGGTTAGTTCTGGAGAAGATGTTCTATGGAAAAGAAACTCAATTCATTAATTTTGCCATTCGGTTGAACTTTTTAAACTGATTTTTTTCGGAATCCCTTACTATCTCGTCTACTCTCTACTCTTAAAAGCAGGCCTTCATCTGGGAAGTACGTGGAATGGAAAATAAATTCAATTCATGAATTAGCACTACGGTTGTTTTTTAAATTAACTTTCGAAAGCGAAAAATGAACGAACACAATTTTTATACCATAAATAGGGTGGGCCAGCTGTTGGTATGTTTGTTTATTGCAAAATTGAGCAAATGTACATTTCAAATGCAAGTTTGAAATTATGTATGAAAAATTTTTAGACCCAAATGGCCGCCGCGGCTGGCTCTACAAGTCCATATGCAAACATCGGAACTATTTTTGGCGAAAACTTATCTGGATGTTCTTAGGGCAGTTTTATAAGTCCGTCCCTTTTTAAACGTAAAAGATAGTTTTTTCGACAAAGAAAATTTAATTGAAATAAAACCGATTTTAGTTTTCGATTCCGATAGCGACTTGCAAGACGTAGAAACTGGATAGAAGAATTTTTTCCAATTATCTTAAGTCTCTTGCGTCTGTATATCAAGCCGTAAAACATTCTATAGCTATTTTTATCGAAAGAAAGAGCGATATTTGTACTGAAGTCACCAAAACGTTGCGCTTTTTAGAGATTTCAGTACACATTTTCGACCGTAGTTTTTTGACCGGCAATGTAAAAGGATAAACTGCTTAGTTAAATCAATGCGTCTGAATCGGAGTGAAAATCCAGAACTGGTTTGAAATTTTTTGCAAAACATGTAATAAAAATGTAATGTTCTTGGTTACTACTTTAATGCAAGTTCAACAGTTTTGACGACTTTTTGGTAGATCTCTATATAAAAATACGCCAAAAAAAAATCAGTGTGGTACCAATTGTGTTCGTACGCGTGAACACGTCTAAGTAAAACTTGGACTACGTAATAGCCACATCTCAAAGGATGTGCACAATATAAATTTCATCCCGATGCTTTTATGCAGAAGAACACAATCTAAAGCCGGACAGGACCAACTGTTGCATGACAATGGGTTGACAAAAGATAAGTTTTTTTGAAGATTTTAATTCTTCTAGAGACTCTCCATACCCCGTAAGCCCATAGTTCCCTTAGTTGGCAGAATTAAATTCATACTTGGTCGACTGACCTGCTCCTACTCCGCTCTATTTAAGACCAGCTTTTATGTTTTTCAACTTACCTGCTCATTTAGTTGTGCAATGCATGAATCCTTCAGGATCAGTTTCTGTCGAGCCGTCAGCACCTTTTCTTCCGTGGTAGTTAACTGATGATGCATATTGAAGATCTCAACATGCCTAGCATCCAGTTCCCCAGCAAAAGAAGTCATGCACGTTGTTCTCTGGAAATAAGGAAATATATTGTATTGTTATAAATTATTATAGGAAAGTTTTCAACTTGGTTGAGGTCAATTTCTCCCCATACCCCGCAAGCCCATAGTTCTCTTAGTTGGCGGAATTAAATTCATATTTGGTCGATTGACCGGCTCCTACTCCGCTCTTTTCAAGACTAGCTTTTATGTTTTTCAACTTACCTGCTCATTCAGTAGTGCAATGCACTGATCCTTTAGAATAAGCTTTAGGCGGGTCGTTAGCGCCATTTCGTCCATGGAGTTCATGCACTTCATTCTCTGGAAATAAGAATATATATTGTTATTAATTATTATAGGAATGTTTTCAACTTGGTTGTATAGGTCAATTGTAGTTTTACTGTACTTACAGTTAAATTGTCTTTTTCCATAAGCGCTTTTATGAACGGATTTTCAGCAGGCGTGTTATCGTCATAGATATTGTCATAAGTAAAGTTCGACTAATAAAAAATCATTATTAATTTTTTAATAAAATAATTAAATTTCCAAATTACCGTTTCACATAATAGATCAGCAATTTCCTTCAAGATGAGTGTGTTGCGATCGTTTATCGAAGTTTCTGCCTTATAACGCACATTCAGCACTAGAATTGGTGTATATAGTTACTATATAGGGCATAGCTCTAGACATTTATTAATTATACGCACTGTTGCACTGGCTTTCCAGACCTTGACACTTGCCGTGTAGCTTCCTATTGGAGTTATTTAGCGAAAAAAAATTCTTACGTATTCCGGCAATTAAACGCATATCGGGTTCATCATGGGACCAGTTTGTGCCACCCTCACATAACTCTCCATTGTTATTTTCATCTGTTGTTAGCGCATTCAATTCCTGACGCATGTTATTCAATTTACGCAATGCGTCCAAGCGTTCTGCGTTCTGGAAGGATGAGATATGTTTAGAGTGGATGGTATTACTTGGTCTAAATATCTTACAATTTTTTCGAAAATATCGCTTATTTTTTTTTTATTCTTATCCGTACCACACGTTTTGCATTCGCTTTGCATGTGCGAAAGTTCCTCAATCTCCAGTTCGACATTGAGGACACACAACAGTTCCGTTTGTGTTGCTTGTTTCTTGTCGACACTCTTCACCATGCACTTGCAACTGTTCTGCTTTTTTGGAAAGTAATTCAAGAACCCAATAAATACAACGATCATAAGGACTTACCATGTTGCATCCACCTTTTAGGTATCGGTCCTTAGTTTCATCTGAATACTCTGTTGAGGCAATTGGAGCGTCGTCGTTTTGGGAAGAGGCAGTCCCCATATTTTTGAGTATTATAAAATATATTTTATACAAGTATATGTTATATGTATATTCAACTTAATGTTTTCGGTTACTAAGTTTGTTACGAATGATCCAAACTCAGAGTCAACGACAGAAAAGTCAAAGCCTCTTCTTGGAAGAGTTTAATTGTTCAGGAGACTCCTATACCCCCTAAACCCATAGTTCTCCTTGAGGGCAGAATTAAATTCTTCGTTGGTCGTCTGATCTGCTCCTACTCCGCGTGATTCAACTCAGGGCCGACAAGAGAGATGTTTTTTCAAAGAATTAAAATTTTCTAGAAACTCCCCAAATCACTGAGCCCATAGTTCTATTAAAAGACAGAGTTATATTCTGCCGACGAGAGAAAAGTTTTTGTTCGAAGAATTCCCCGTAATCCCTGATCCCATAGTCTTTTAAAGAATTCATGGTTGGTCGAGTGACCTGCTCCTACTCCGCTCTATTCAATTCAGGGCCGACAAAAGAGAAAAAGGAGCTTAATTTGTGATCACTCGCCAAAAATTTGTTTCCAAAACTTTAAATGGCTATAACTCGTAAACTAAGTGTCCTAGAGCTTAATTTGTGATCACTCACCAAAATTTTAATCCAAAACTTCAAATGGCTATAACTCGAAAACTGAGCGTCCTAGAGCGAAAAATTTTCCAAACTTTAAATGGCTATAACACGTTTGAAGAATTTAACTCTTCGTAATCCCTGAGCCCATAGTTCTCTTAAAAGACAGTATTATATTTATACCCTGTACCGTATGGTTACAAGGGTATATTAAGTTTGTGCAAGCCGAAAATGTATGTAACATATAGAAGGAGACGTCGGAGACACCCCAAAGTTACCTAAAATATGATCAGGGTGAATAGAGAAGTCGATATACCCATGTCCGTCTGTCCGTCAGTCCGTCTGTCCGTCCGTCCGTCTGTCCGTCCGTCCGTCCGTCCGTGTGAACGCCTAGATCTCAGAGATGGTAAGAGCTAGAGTTACCAAACTTTCACATTAGATCCCATATTATTCCATAGGAGGCAAGTTTATTTTATTTTTTGATATCGGGGTTAAATTATATAGCTCCCATAGGGGTGTTTGAGACGACCTCGACAAAAAAAAAAGCGTGTTAGATGAATAATTCGTTTGTTTACGAAGATATCGTAACCAAATTTGGTATTCGAAAGTTTTTTATAGTTCCCAATCACTGTACCAAATTTGATCAAAATCGGTTGACTATATCATATAGCTCCCATAGGACCGATCGGCCAAAATAACTTTTTTAAAGAAAAATTCGCTATATTTCGTTTTTTAATAAAGATATCGTAACCAGATTTGGCGTTTAGTAAGTAGTTTTTAGACAACTTAAGCAATGTGCCAAATTTGAACAAAATCGGTTGACTATATCATATAGCTCCCATAGGTCCGATCTTCCAAAAAATCGATTTTTTAACAAAATTTATTGTGTTTCGTTTGTTTGTTAAGATATTGGGACCAAATTTGACATTCGTGAGTATTTTATAGTTCCTAAGCACTGCACTAATTTTAATCCAAATCGTTTGACTATATCATATAGCTCCCATAGGACCAATCGGTCCAAAAACACGTTTTTTATACAAAATTCGATGTGTTTTGTTTGTTTGTAAGGATATTTGAAATAAATTTGGCATTCATATCTTTTTTAAGGTATTAAAGCACTGTGTCAAATTTTATTGAAATCGGCTGACTATATCATATAGCTCCCATAGGAACGATCGGTCAAAAAAAAAATTTTTCTTAAAAATTCTTCTGTTTATGGTTTTTTGTGAAGAAATCGGACTTTATTACAAGGTAGTGGTACAGGGTATCCTAAAGTCGTCCGCGCCCGACTTTACGTCCGCCATTTTTTTCATTGGTCAAGTGACCTACTCCTACTCCGCTCTATTGAAGCTCAGCTTTTATGTTTTCCAACTTACCTGCTCATTTAGTTGTGCAATGCATTGATCCTTCAGGCTAAGTTTCTGATGAGCCGTTAGCACCATTTCTTCCAAGGTGGTCAACTGATAATGCATATGATAGATCTCATCATGCCTAACAATCAGTTCCCCAGCCACAGATTTCATGGTGGTACCAATTGTGTTCGAATGCGTGAACGTATCGAGGTTTAACTATACTATGAGATAGCCATAACTTATACAGTGTGCACAATGTAAATTTAGCTTCAATATGTTTATATACGAACACCATTTAAAGTCGAGCAGTACCGACTGTTGCAGGGCAATGGGAGCGTATATAATAGTCTGGATGATCTGAATTAAATTAGGAATGCTGGTGGTTGGCATACGAAGCACGAAGGGATTGGATCCCCCTAAAAAAATAAAAAAATTTCGACGATCCAATCGAATAGATGCGCTTTTTTTACTAACTTTATAAAACCAGATGAATAGGGCCAATTTTAAGAATCACCTTTAAACTACTTGTACGAAAACCGCCATTTAATGGAAATGTTCTTTACTCCTCGAATTTTTGGCTAATCTTATATACAAAATTCCCGTGTCATAATGTTAGTGCCCATACTCCTTCGAAACGGCTAGACCGATTCTCATGAAATTTTGTGCGTCTGAGAATAAGTAACCATCTATTTTTCAAAGTGATAAGGGCTGCCACCCCTTACATTTTTTTTTTAATTTAGGTTGGCATTGTGTACATTGTTACAAATTATAAACGTTATAAATTTTATTTTATTGAGGCACACAAAACTAACATTGTGACACAAGAATTTTATATATCAGAAGACCCTTATGTATTACATGTTACGGGTGTTCTCATGAACGCGTCAATGATTTTCAAATCTGATTTTTGCATGTGTTAGAGGTTGTCAATACAGAAGTTTTAAGCCCATTGCGATGTGTATTGAATGTATTGGTTCGTGAAATAGAAACATTGTCGCAAAGGGGTTGAAATGTAGTTTCTATGAGGCATGAATTTATTAGAGATGCGAGCTCTCTTAAGAATACTTAAGTTCGTCTATACGGCTTTTTAGTGAGTCATGAACGTCAACTAATCCAAAAATGTTATGATTGCCTAGATAAGCTAACTAGAGAATCTTACGATGTTTCTACACTTTAACCATCTAATGCCCATTAAAAAAAATATTAGTTTGACCATGAATTTTTCCTATGGTACTCCATTTTTGAATGGCCTAAAATTGTATAGAGGACTAGCTTACCATATAAAATAAAGTCTATCATAAGTTGGTAGTCCATTGCCAGGCTTTACTGTATCGCCCATGATCGAAGTATTGCGTGCAGCGCTCTCTGGCCTGCTTTTAAATAATACTTACACATACATATAAATATATACGCCTTTGATCGGTCTTATCAGTGCCGTTGGGTGTGCTTTAGGTGCTTCTTATTTACCTTAGAATTTAGCACTCACTTTGCCCCCTGGAACTGGCAACAGACACTTGTGTTTGTTTTGATCTGGCCAAGTTAATTGATAAATAATTTGGTAAATAAATTTATTTGCATATCGCACGCTCATTTGCGAAATTTGAACGTCACTTGGAACTTGGCAACAGTGGTAAAATTTAGTTGCCTTCAACAACTCTTTCGAAGAACTCATATCCGCAATATAAGTCTCTGATTTTGTTCCACGTTTTGCGGGTAGTATATTTAATTAAATGTTCGTCATAGAGTAGAAGCATTTCTGAGTAACAACATTGTCACCCTTTACTGGGGAAGTTTGTTGAGTTGATCTGGCTTTTATCCATTTAGCTAAATCTTAACATAGCCTTGGATATTAGGCAAATCGAGTAAATTCGGTATCAAGTTTTTTTTCTTTCTCCAATCCCTATAAGGTTCTGTATGTAAAGGGTTTTCCAATAAGAGCTGTTATTCAAAGAAAAATTCCATTTTTGAGGTAAATGATCGGATGTTTATTTCATAATAAAGAAGAAGGTATGCCGTTATTAATGAAAAACAACATCAGCCAAATGGCCACCACAACCACGCTTACAGGACCATAATCTTTTCATGAAATTTTCCATAACCAAATCGCAAAGTAGCTGCCCTGTGTCATCGATAGCCTCACGAACTCTATCTTTGAGGTCTTGAATCGACGCTGGGCTGTTGGCGTAGACCTTATATTTCACGTGGCCCCAAAGGAAGAAGTCGCAAGGTGTTAAATCACAAGATCTCGGTGGCCACGATCCTGAATCTTTTCCCGTAAAAGAGCAATGGTTTCGTTGCTTGTGCGGCACGTAGCGCCGTCTTGTTAAATGTAAACGTTGTCCAGATCAATACCATCCAACTCCGATCATAAAAAATCATTAATCATCTCTCGATAGCGCAATCCATTCACCGTAACTGTGATCCAACCTCATTTTCGAAAAATTAAGGTCCAACGACCACACCGGACCATGAACCGCACCAAACAGTCACACGTGGAGGATGGAGAGGCTTCTCAACAATAACTCTTGGGTTTTCCGAGACCCAGATGCGACAATTTTGCTTGTTGACGCGCTAAGATCGCCGCGACAGGAGAGACAGGGAGCGAGATCGTGATCGCGAGCGCGAACGTGATAAGAAATTGAAGCGTTCTAAGTCAAGGAAGCGTGAGTCATCGCGCGAACGTCGTGAGCGCAAGCGTGAAAGACGCGAGCGCGAACGAGGTTCGGATCGTAGCGTGGGTGACCGTGATATCAAAGAGCGCAAGCCAGACTTCCGTGAAATGGATATTATTAAAATTAAGGAGGAGCCGATTGATGACGGTTATCCTAACTTTTTTTATGAATGATTATCAAAATGCATCTATTAAGCGTGAACTGGATGACGAGCATGAAGAGAATATCGTCCGCCTGCACATCATAACATGTTCGGTGTGCCACCCCCACCCATCATAGGGCGCAATAATTCTACAGATAATGGACAAAACAGCGGGGAGCAACAATGGTGGCGCTAATTCTAATCAGCACTCTGGAGTTTAAAAGTATGCACTACGTGGTGGAAATGGGCTCATCAGTCAAGATGATTTGTCAATGGAATTCCGGATAATTTTCATGCATTTCAAGAATCCAATCAGCAAAGACACGATGTTGTTGATGATCGGTCGGCTTGAGTTCTTGTTTTAACTGAACTTTATAAGCCTTAAGACCCAAGTCTTTATGCAATTTGCGGTATAATGACGTTTGTGGAATGTCCAATTCCAAATAACGACGAGGAAAGGACAAACCTGGGTTTTCTTCAACACTTTGGGCTACAGCAGCAATATTCTCAGTTGTACACGGGTTTTATTCTTCATATCACTAACTTGTCTCAACAGCTCGAATTTTTCCACCGGGTGATTCAAAATAACACCTCTTGTTGGAAAACACTGTACTTTGAGACATTTATGGTAAAAAAAAAGGTAAGCCTAGATCCGCCCCTGTTGAAGTTTGCCAAACTGTTGCGATATATGCCCCCTTTCCTCTAAGCGTAATTTCAAGGTTAACAGCGATGTCATGCAAATATTAAAAACCGGTAATTATTAGTTTTAGTACAAATTTCACCTTCTATAAGTACGCCTATAAATAGTTTACAAACTATATACCATAACAACATTCTATGTATCCACTAATCTGTAACCTTATGCAAGCCCTTTGAACAATACAGTGATGACCCTTGGGTCATGGGGTTGGGCTAACCCTGCAAACGATTGAAGTATTCCGTAATAAACAAAATTTTTAAAATTTTCATCAGAACATTATGCAATTTTGGGCTTCTATGACATTTTCTTTACGTACAAATATTCAGATAAGCAGATTTTTAGTTGGGATTTGGTTCACAATGCACAAAATAATCTTCCCACCTAACTTGCAGCGCGTTGGTCGTGTTTCCTTGCGCTCCGGTAGCAATTAAATAATTTATTAATAATGTCTGAAACCTTGCAATTGCGCGGTACTTTGATCGGCCACAATGGCTGGGTCACCCAGATTGCCACCAACCCCAAGGATCCCGATACCATAATTTCGGCGTCTCGTGACAAGACTTTGATTGTCTGGAAATTGACCCGCGATGAGGATACCAACTACGGCTATCCCCAGACGCGTCTCTATGGACACTCTCACTTCATCAGCGATGTTGTGCTCTCATCCGATGGCAACTACGCTCTGACTGGCTCCTGGGATCAGACTTTGCGCCTGTGGGATTTCGCTGCTGGCAAGACCACTCGTCGCTACGAGGGACACACTAAGGATGTGCTTTCTGTTGCCTTCTCCGCTGCGACCGTTAGATTGTCTCCGGCTCTCGCCAACACTTTGGCTGAGTGCAAGTTCACCATCCAGGAGGATGGCCACACTGACTGGGTTTCCTGCGTGCGTTTCTCGCCCAACCATTCCAACCCCATCATCGTGTCTTACGGTTGGGATCGTACCGTCAAGGTCTGGAAGTTGAAGAACAAACACCACGGCCACAATGGCTACTTGAACACCGTGACCGTCTCACCCGATGGTTCTCTCTGCACCTCTGGTGGTAAGGACGCCAAGGCTTTGTTGTGGGACCCTAATGACGGCAAGAACCTGTACACTCTGGAGCACAATGACATTATCAATGCTCTGTGCTTCTCGCCCAACCGTTACTGGCTGTGCGTTGCCTACGGCCCATTCATCAAGATCTGGGATTTGGCATGCAAGAAGACCGTTGAGGAGCTGCGCCCAGAGGTTGTCTCGCCCACATCCAAGGCCGATCAGCCAAAGTGCCTGTCCCTGGCCTGGTCCACCGATGGTCCTCAGACTTTGTTCGCTGGCTACTCCGACAAAACCATTCGCGTCTGGCAAGTGTCTGTCTCAGCTCATTAAGCTGATTCCGTATCTTAAAATATTTAAGAGTTAATTGAATGCTAAACGATTTGTTAAGAGCAACAAAAATAAATTCATAGTAAATGGTTCAACCCATCTTAAGATGAACGCCATAGCTAACGCTCTTAAAATATCTTAACTTAAGCGTTCCAAAGATACCATCTTTCTTTTAAAATAACAAAACTTTATCTTGCAGTTTTTGAACGCTCATATACGTTTTATTCATATATTTGTCATACGTAAGAAGAACAAAAAAACTATGTACAACTTTTACTTTCATTCCGCATCAGCGAAATTATTTCGTTAATCAAAAATTTATGCTGCTTAAATTATCAAATTCTTCAATCAGTTTTCATTTGATTTCCACAACATTTTCTGTTTTTTGAGTCTTAAATCAAATCAAGCAAACATATTAGTTAAATTCCATAACACACGCATCTCAAACAGAAGCTTATTGTTAAGTTTTGAAAAAATAATATTCTTTAACTATAGTTATTAGACGGCGGCCTTATGCTATAAACAAGTTTTATAGGTTCTCTTTTAAGCTTTATTTTTTTGTTTTGTTTTTGTTAAAAATTTATTTCTCTTTATATTTCATATTATATTGTTTGATTTATAAACTCTGTTCATTTAAATCTCAAAAGGTTTTTGTTTTTTATAGTTTTGCATACAAATAGAAACAAAGTTTAAGGGCAGACGGCCTAAAACATCTCGCTCTAAACTAAAGTAATAATTCATTTATAAATTTATTATTTTAGCTATAATTATAATTATGGTTTATTGTTATATTTTGTTTTGTTACTCTGCTTATAAATAATATGCATTATGCAATATTTCTCGCTTAGATACGGTTCCATCATTGCCGTTTTTAAACTTTTCTTATAAATGTCGGTGTATTTAGTAGTAGGTATGTGTTTTTTTGTGTGTATTCTTAGGCTATACATTATGTATGCGAAATAATTTTATACATGTTATAAGGTTTGTGCTGTCTAAAATAAGGACCAAAATTAGGTGAAAAAAATAAACGTTAGTGTTGGAAAAGCTGTACTAATTTCCTTAGAAAATTTTGAATTTGGAAGTCATGCCTATAAATTTAGTCAAAAGATACTCGAAAGCGCATATTTAAAATTTATGAGTAGTGTGCAAATGCGGGCTGTATGTGAGTTGGTAACTATTTTTCTTTTGGATTGGACAATTCATGTATTGGCCTTTGAGTGTGTCTGCTATTTAGTCACTTGGGCCAGCCTATAAGTATGTTTAACCTAATTTAGGCCAAATAGACGTAGACCTTGCGATCCTCCGGCGTTCGCGCCAAATATTCACGCTCAATAAGGCCTTCAATGCGTTTCTTAATGAATACGGGCGATGGTAAGAAACGGAATTTAAGCTGTGACGTTACGTCCGATACCAGCAGATTGTGCTAAGTTGCAAAAAAAATTGATTAATTATAAAACAATCATGGCGAGTATACAAAAACTTACCGCCATGCGCTTGCGCGATTTCATAATGCGCACAATTGCCGCCTCGATTTCGTGTTTGCGATCTTCGTCTACCTTGCCGCGCGTTTCCTTGCGTTCTGGCTCTGATTCACCCTTGGCAGCAACTGTTTGAATTTTAACTCTGTAAAAGGTTTACACGTTAATTTCCTACCTCTTTTTTGATTCTTAAACCTGCTCACCTATAGAATTTGGACACGAACGAATCATTCACACAGAACTCATCTGTGGGCTCAATTTCCTTTGTTTTCGTCTTAGAGTTACGCACCAGCAAACGCTGCGCGGGCTTGCCCATGGATAACGATTGAAGCGCTCGCACTAATTCGCGTTCGGGTATGTCTGTTTCCTGATGTATGTCATCATATGTAAGCACATCGCGATTATTGAAAAGCATTAAGACGCACATCTAGAATGTAAGGATGAGCACTTTGTAAACTTTTGCTATTTTGAGTATTAACTATTCTGACATACCTGATAGGTGGACGTTTGAAGGATGTGTTTGCGCGTTGTTGTGGGCACGGAGCAGCCGTTTGAGCTCGAGCTGGGCCCATCCTTGTCTTTCTCGCTTTCCGCTGACTTGCGGCCATAGAATACGGCATTTATATAGGCAGTTCCTGTAAGATAAAACAAGTTAATTAATAAAAAGAAATTAAAGCAGGATAAAAACGTAAATAAATGGATGGAGTGGTGATATAGAATAGAACGAGTTGTGTTTTGTGAACAGCGATTAGATCAATCCACCTGAGTTTAGCATTATACATTGATACAACCTAACTACTCCGACAAGCCGCATTTGAAAGCACAAACATGGTTTTAATAAATTCATTTCTTAGGCGCGTCAAAGAGAAAGTTCGCGAACAGGCGGACCTGGCTTTAACATGCACAGACCAATTTCGCATAGCGATTTACAAAAGTCATATGGAGTGATAGTGGGTACATCAATGAAGGCGTTTAAAATAAAAGATAGACTTGCCCATTTGTGGTTGTAACGTTAGCTGGCGGCCAGAATGTTTATCCAAATAGAATTTCTTGAAAACCTCAAATGCATCCCGCGGCGCAGACGGTATATTGCAATTGGGTGTTGCAGACTGTAGGCAATAGAAAAGAAGTTAATTAAAACAAAGATAACTAAAGTAAATTATCAAGAACCTACCTGCGTTGGCCAAAAACCTGTGGTTAATATTCGCACGGTTAGCTCAACGCCGCTTAATGTCAGATTATTATCATTTACAAAGCCTTTGAATTCATCCATGATCGTATTTGATACAGACATGTCCTTAAACATGCCCTCCAGTTTTGAGGTAAATTGACAGCCGCATTCAGTCTAAATTGGAACATATTAATAAAGCGTATGTATAAGATGCTATCATATAAACCCTCACCTTTAATTTGGATATCATGTTCTTTTCGAAATCATCCGAGACTGATTTATTGAAAAGCAGACGTTTGGCCAAGTGTGTCTTATAATAGCGTTCAAAAATATCTTTCTCCAATAGAAAACGGAAGAGTACCATTGTCTTGTCTAGTATAGTTTCAATCTCCTGTTCACTCATCTGTAAAAAATAATACAAAAGTAGTTAAAATTATATAAAAATGTTTTTAAAAGCAGCTACTTACGCCCTTGCCACCCTTTTTCAGCTTATCATCTATAAATAGCGATAGATACTCCGGTGATTTGTTATTCAAATTAAGAAAATTTTCAAAATCCGATGAGATAACGTTCTTGAAAATGCGATCATTGAAAAACGAATGAATCAAAAATTGATCAAAACGATCTTTGAGATCCAATAGATTTTGCACAAAAGTAATTGGATTTGTGTTGCCATTTTCCTCCTCCTTGACCAGCATACGGCCCTGTTCACGCAAATATGCCGACATTGTGTCAGCTATCACTTTAAGACCTTCCTCCTTTAAACGTGAGAATAATTTATATGTGCAAGCTAAATCCTCGGTCTTGGAGTTTTTGATCATATAGACCACACCGGAATTTTCCATTTCCACAATAGTGCGCATGTGTTTTTTGATCAATTCTTCTTCGACTACGCGTACTATGCGCGGTTCTGTATCCTTGTCCAAATAGAGCGCGGCACGTGATGATTCTTCGGTAATGCGCGCTTCAACTTTCTTGATATACACGCCAGCGTTATTTTCCGCAAGAAAGTTTTGCGATTCAAATTTATAAAAGGCAGCGGATTGTGCTAGAAAAGGTTTCTCAAAGTCCTCCTCATAGACAGTACGTGAATTAATGCCTAGCGTAATGAGCATTGTGCAGGCATTCTTAATGGCCAAATGATTAATGACCTCGCCATGACGCTCCTCCATAACCATGCCTAATAACTTTTCGCGTAAAGCCTTTTGGATTTCCGAGTAACGCACAACCTGCAGTTAAGGTAAAACAAGCATTATAAATAACTATCATAATAGTTTAATCATTTTACGCACCTGATCACGAAACAGTATCAATCCCAGATTGTAAACATTATCCACCTCACGCTGTTGCACATACACTCTATCCATATACATGAGTATGTCGCGTATCATAACCATCGACGTCTGATGATCTGTCCAGGCTTGATTCAGTTTCGGCAGAAAACTGCTATGCAGACTTTCAAGCACCTCCGCGCGCACCTTATGCTCCAAATGCTCTGAGACTACCTCACGCAGCCCAAAGTACAAACGATTTCCATGCTTGTGCAGCACCATATTGTATGCATTGCGATAGAGCTGCTCAAAGGACAAGCCTGAATTGTTCTTCTTTTGAATTTCCTGTATGGCATTTTTTAAGCTGGCCCATATGGTCTCCACATACTTTTCATCCATGGAGGCCTGCAAATAATATAAACAAAACATTAGTTAAAAATGCTTTAAAGGATTCAATTAGTATATGCTAAGTTAAAGCTAACATTAAAAGCACGCCGTTTATATTCCGGCAACCAGATGGGAAATTGACAAAGCGTCTCACGCATGCGAGTGTCACTGCCAGTCGTTGGCTGCTGCACATTATGAGTGTCCGTTTCGGTTTGAGCTTTGCATTGCACAGCACGTCTAGAACGTGAGTGACGTAGAGTGCCCACAGGCTGCGGCTGTGCCTCCATAACACGGCGTTGCTGCTGCTGTGCTGGGGACAGCACAGTGATAGCCACAGCATTGGCCGGTGGATTCATGCGCATATTTACATTCATCATTCTGCGATGGCTGGAGGGCAAGTTGAGATCATTCATGCTGTCATTATAATATGGTGGACACAGCGGATGCAGCTCATGTGGTACACGTGCACTGGAAGTATGCGGCATGTTATGTCGATTGGCGCCAGCTGGCATGCGATTATGTTGCGGTTCGCCAAGATTATTGGACGGATAACGAGCATGCGCATAGTAGCGATTGACACGATCTTGCATAGGCAACATGCGATAGGCTAACTCCGGCTCATCTGGCGGATACGCCATAAAGCGTATGGCTTCCTGCATTTGCAGCTCATTAGGACCATAGTACATGTGGTGGTTAGCTGCATGCACAGGCTCAGCTAAAGGTTGTGGATATTCCGGTTCACCGTCATGCAGCATTTGCGGTTGATAGACATGGTTGGGTTCGTTTTGACCCAGCTGGCGAGCTGGCTGGCCCGCATAAGCTGGGTATGAACGTCTGCCGTGTGGCCGAATCTTGACAGCTTTTATAAAAACGGCAACAATTAAACGTTGATTTCGCGGCTACCTTCACCTTGGACCACACTTGTTTTTTAGCCTGCAATAAATAGCGCTTTCGTCATCAAGAAGTAGCTTCCGATTGTGCAGTGCAATGGTCGAAGTCTGGTCCAAATTGCGAGTACAGGAACAGTAATTTTTGTTGTAACAAGTTAACGAGTAACTTAAAAACTAAAATAATACTATAGATATTTTTTGATTTTGTGTTATCTGACAGTAAAATAAAATTCAACTGAGTAGAGCTTGCTGAGCATGACAAAGTAGGTGATTCCCAAAAATACAAGCTAATGTTGTGTTCGGTTTGATAAAGGGGAACTAAATGAACTTTTGTCATGATTTGCAAAATGCGGTATCTTATCGACAAAGAAATGTTTGGTTTGCATGCCAAAGCAGGGCATGTTCAGTGATTGGATTAGTCTGCGGAATCATGTGATGGTGCTGAGCCTACCATGAAACATCAGAGTTAACAAATTTTAAAGCTGTAAGCTTGGTAAGCGTATGCCCAAATGTTTGTGAATAGTTACCTTACTTCTCGTTTCCAAAAATGCTCTCAGTTTTGATTTCATTTTCCCCCCTGAATCCTTATGTAGGTAAAACCGCCAAAATGTAAAACTTGCTAGTCCAAAAATAACTATTACAATATGGTTTTTTAAATGAAAAATAAAAGCACCCTTCGATCTAGTTTGTTTTATGTTGAAACTTTTTGTTTACAGAAACAATTTTGGACGAAATCGTAATCAACTCAGATAGTTTTCCGATACAATTGTATATAAAATTAAGAGATTATAATCATCTGGATGGCTACCTCTAAACAGTTTAGATATCAGTTAGGTAATCGTTTAAATACAATCTTGAGGGTCTAAGGGTCGTCGCGAAGGCTCAACCATGCGGTTTGACATATCCTTTTCGCTCAGGTAGTTTACCCAGCACTATACTAAGCAGCTGTCACATAACCCCTGAGATCTCTGCAAGAATATGCAAGCTACTGTCATTAGATAAACGCTGAGATCGCTGCAAGTGTATACAAACTTCGGTGCTCCAAAGCTAAGCCGACTTTCAGTACGCTCCTGCTTAGCAAACCAGCTTTGGCACACTTGCTGCGATCTCTGACGAGTGTATACAAACTTCGGCGCGCCGAAGATAACATATTATGCCTGGTCATGCTTTAGGGTGCAACTTTTTTTTGCCACCAGCACTACTTACTGGAAAAGCACGTATGCGCATTTTGCCTTCCTTTTTGGGAGGATTTCCTCTATGATTCATATTTAGTTACAGTCGGCACTGCTCCTCCACGTTTCCAAGATGAATTGGCAGCAGCAGCTGGGAGTGCGCGCAGCGCAGTTATCAGTTTAGGCGGCGTTTTTAAGTAGCAGCGGCGACGTCAGCGTCGTCGGCGACGTCGTGTTAGCGTTGTAAACAAAACGCCAAACGGCGGCGTTTTACGTTTTGTCGTCGTTTTCTTATTATTTTTGCGCTGGCGTTTGCGAATACTTTGTATAAATAAATTGAAATTCTTTGCCGGATCGCTAGCTAGTTTTTACGTTGGTTACTCAAATTACGCTGCAAAGAGAGCAAAAAAGGAAGTTTATTTAGTACTCGTTTTGTGTGTGAAACCCCTACTTAGTTTTATTTTGGTTTTTATTTTATTTTTTTTTTAGCTGGGAGTTGTCTCCGCAGATGCTGCTGCTGCTTCGCGTTGGCGGCGTCGCTTTATTATACACTATAATAATACACTTTGCAAGTCAGCAGGCAGCAGCAGCAGCATTGCCTGGTTCGGTCAGTCACTTCTTTGTTATAAAATCCATTTGACTATATCTATTTGCTTTATAATTGTTACGCACATATCTAGCTTTAGAATTATATATTTTGCTTTTTTCTGCGCCAATGTTGTTGCTTTTGTTGTTCGCAAAATTTTTGTGGTCACATAAATATACGAAGAGTGAAAAAAAAGAAAACTTACACGACACAACGCTGTGCAATTGATTAAAATTCTTTAATAATTCCTAGTAATAAACTCGTTTAAGACATTAAAAAATATTTATCTCAAATTAGGCAGCTCTTGAATTAATTTATTACATTGAATCTATATTACTTTCTATGAAATTATGCTTGTTTTTTTCTATAGTTTTTGCTGTTTCACTTTTTTTCATACACGGCAAGACAGTAGGGTTGTCAAATAAATATCGATACATCGATAAGCGCGCATAATGTGCATTTGTTGTCAGACGAAGACTTATCGATGTGCAGCTGAAAAGTGCTTGATAACAGTTTGTTTTGCAGTGGCAACAGCAACAGTTTGAAAAGAGCGAAAGTTAAATTGGGATTTAAAAAAAATTGCCGCTTTTAAAAAGTTGTTTAAAAATACAAGTTTTTGTTCCAAATTATTTATTTGCACAAATATTTTAAATATTTATTTATTAACTAATTACATTAAATAAGTATATATATTTTTCTAGCTTTACTACTAACATATTTATATTTTACACAATAAATCAAATTATTCGCTATAAAATATTAAATTAATAAGGAAAAATTATGAAAATCCTTACAAAAACAAGAAAAAAATCTTAGTTACCTCAAAATATAGCTAATTACAAATTAAAACTAGAACGTTATTTAGGGGTTATACTTAGCCACTAAACTTTACGTTTTACAAAATAAATTAAATTAAAATTTCGACAAATTCTTTAAATCGTTATTTTTAAAGAATTTGTTCCACTTGATATTTACTTGGCCTTAGAAGATTTCAATGTCCCTGATTTCATATATGAAAATTTTTTTCGAATTTGAAAAAATTGGATTTTTGATAAGCCCTATAACTTTCAAGCCAAATGTGCGCTCAGAAATATATTTAGTTTTTCGGAATCTACGATTTAACATATAAATCGTTTTTAGTGGTTAGCGTTACTGAAACCCTGCAGCTCCTCAAGGAGATAAAAAACTAACAGCAACAATTTACTTGTTGTTCGTTTTTATCTCCAACTTTTATAGTATTTCAGAAGATTTCTTTAAAGTTCATTTGATGATGGCTCCGCTGTTCCATCAGCGTCACCAACAAGCTTTGGTAGTTCATCGGTATTTCATACAAAGCTTTTGGATTCCCATCACTCCAGTCTCTCAACTTTTTTGTGTATATTAAACCTTCTCTATAGTTGGGGAGTACATATTATGTTTTAAGAGTATTAGTTGCTTAGCCAAATAATTGATTGTTGGGAAAAACAAAGCTTATACTTTTTTAAAATCCAAAAAAGGTAGGTTTTAAAAATTTACATAAGTTACATATTTTACTTAAAGATTTACCAAATTTTATAGAGTTAGAATTTATCTTTGTCATATAACTAATATTATTTGTATTATGAAATATTACATTAAAGACATTGAATTTATAAAAAAAAATGAATATTTCAAAAATTATATTGAACTTTTTTTCTTTTTTAAAATGAAGATTTTGTTTGTTTTCCTTGTATTAGCACAATTCAGATTTTTAGAAACATCTTTAAACAAAAAATTGCAAAAGAACTTTAAATAGTTAATCTTTTTAGTTAAAGCGAAATATCTTAGCAAAATTATGTCTAAACCAAAACATTTTGTATTTTTTTTT
The DNA here is from genome assembly GCA_037043745.1 of Chymomyza amoena. Lineage (NCBI taxonomy): Eukaryota > Metazoa > Arthropoda > Insecta > Diptera > Drosophilidae > Chymomyza > Chymomyza amoena. The sequence goes on along the minus strand of JBAMAX010002294.1, from coordinate 101,840 downwards.
TTTTAATTCTTTGGGCCAAGGATTTTTTTACTTTCCTTCGACTATATAACGATAATACACTCAAATAATTATTCATACTTTACCATACTATATTCCAGTTAAAAAGATTTTTATCTAACTTTGTAATTAACAACGGCTAGCTTTAAGCAAAAACTTAAAAATTATAATAATAAAGCAAACTAATTAAATTATTTTATTTTTATTTTATGATATTTCACCTTAAAATTTACTACGCCTTATTTTGTTTTTACATGATTTTTGACTTATTTTTTTTAAGTATTTATTTAATATCTTTTTTACACTGTTTTTAATTGTAATATGCAAAAATGTATTTATATAATTTAAATTTTTTAATTGGCAGCAGTTGCGCTAGTTCGCATGAATCAGTTCACGTCACGTTCACTCACGTAAGGTGGCAACGCTTGTGACAATTAGTGCTGTGCAATGCACGCTAGCCCTGCCATCTGTTCGAACACATGTTGGCTTCGGCGCGCATACAAAACTAACATTTTTGAAAGTGTGCAACACTCAAGTTTGGCGCCAAATTGCATTATTCAAATGCGACTTAAATTACCAAAAAAAAAAACCACAACATTTGTTGCTTATGAAAGCTTTAATCTAACCGCTTCCTTTACTCTAAGTGAAAATATAATATACTATCATGTGCATGTGTGAGTACGTGTGTGTGTGTGTGTGTGGGCGTGCTACATAATTTTCCCGGAGGAGTAATTTAAGCACTACGGCACGTGACTCCATTTTGTATATATTGTGCTTTTTTACGGCTTCTGTCTGCATTTCGCTGCGTGCCGCTTGTTGACATTTTTTTTTACCATATCTTTTTTTATATTATCTTGGCTTTGTTTTAAATTATACAACAAAGCTGAAAAAATAAAAAGAATAGAAATAAAGGCGATTGCTATTATGAAATTAATTCCAGTTTTATATGTGTAAATGTGTCGTGTCTGCACTCGCGCCTTGCATTATCTAAGCACACACGGTCACACTTATAAGCAGCAGTGGCGTAGATGTGGCTGTGGAAGAGGGTTGGTAGTTTTGGCGCTTTTACATTTTTGGAGTTCCCTTTGGAGGGGATCAGAATACTTGATTTGTCATATAACAAATTTTGTTATGTGGATCATTTTTTTTAAAGGATTTTTTAAAATTAAATTAGTAATTTTTCCATCTAAATCTCTCTTAGATTACTGAACGTAACGTCTTTCGCTAGCATTCAAGATTGTTTCTGGGTAAGTCAGAACCTTATTTAAGGGCGATAGGTTTTCGTTCAGGAAGGGTGGGATATCGCATACAAGGCAACACGTGGTCAACACGTCGGCCGCCAGAACGATCCTTGTTCCTCGCTTTATCCAAGTTGACACACAGCCTCCTCGTGGCCCTTCTGGATAGCAGACTAACACCCGCCAGTCTGTGAACCAACGTGTGCGGCGCTGTCCAATCCCCTGGATATTAAATCTGGGTTGTGCGCAGGGCTTGGAACTCGCCACGTAAAAACACTTATCCAGTGAAGGCCAAGAAACAAGCCTCGGAAAGGACTCGACAACGATTTACGGGTATAAACCTGGAACATCCGGACCCTTTATAGGGATGGACCGCCATCCAGGAAATGCGGTGGATAGGACAAGGGTGTAAAAGGCAATCACACTGCGACATCTACTACAGCTGCCAAGCGGAGAGGCGCGAATTCGGGTGCGGGTTCGTGGTTAGCAAGAGGTTTCGTCACCACGTCTATGGGTTCACTCCGGTGAACGAAAGGCTAGCCACAATCCGCATCAAGACCAAGTTCAGCAATATAAGCCTGATCTGCTCTCACGCCCCGACGGAAGAGAAGAACGACGCGGTCAAGGATGCTTTCTACGCGAAACTCGAGGACCTGTACGACAAATGCCCGGCCCACGACATCAAGGTCGTCCTCGGGGATTTCAATGCGAAGGTCGGGCAAGAAGGTATCTGTGGTCCCACTGTCGGGCAGTTCAGCCTCCACAAGACCACTTCGCCCAACGGTCTGAGGCTGATCGATTTCGCCGCGGCACGAAACATGGTAGTCTGTAGCACCAGGTTCCAGCATCTCGATATTCATAAAGTTGCTTGGCTGTCCCCCGATCGGTCGACCCGCAATCAGATCGATCACGTTGTGATTAACAGAAGGCATGCTTCCAGCGTGCTAAACGTGCGCACCTTTCGTGGTCCAAATGTGGACTCGGACCACTTTCTTGGCGCAGCCAAGGTGCGATTGCGCATAAGCGCATCGCGAACAGCGTGTTCTAGTGCGCAGCGAAAGCTGGACGTCAAAAAGCTGCGATCACAACGAGACGTCGAGTCATTCTCCGCTCAACTCTCAGACAAGCTCCCTCAATCCCCATCTACTTCCGATGACGTTGGTGGACTATGGTCAGAACGCTATCTAAGGGAGAAAACTTTTCGTTGACCCGTTTCGGGGTAAGTCAGAACTTAATCGAAGCGAGATAAATTTTCGTTGACCCGTTCCCGGGTAAGTCAGAACCATATCTAAGGGAGACAACCTTTCGTTGACCCTTTCTCGAGCAATTCATAACCCTATTCAAGAGAGACAACTTTTCGTTGGCCTGTTTCGGGGTAATTCGGAACACTATGTAAGGGTGATTACTTATCGTTGAACTTCTTACTTTATTATGATGGATGATGCTGGTATAACTCTTCTACTGTTCGAGCAAATCCTAGCTAGGCTACTCTCCAAAAAGGTTATAGCTCTTATACCAAGCTCGTCGAAAGGCCGCTTTATTATCTGTTAGATTGTTCCTAGATATGTTAGTATGACTAGAACCCCATCTAAGAAAGAGATAAGGTTTTACTGAATTAAACAATTTACGATCATTATAAATTTTGAGTAATGGTAATAAAAATTTCACTTTTCGGTTAATTGTTGGTAAGGTTACGACAGATGCAAGAGGCCTATTTTGTATGCCGATACATTCTGATACGCTTATTCTCAGTCCCACCGTCCCATCCTTTGTCTCCTATTGGTATTCTCTTTCATGGGATGTAGCACCTCTAGCGTTGTCTATTTTAGATTGAAGTACTCTTCTTGGAGCTCAAATTGCCATACCATTTCTACGCTGGGTATCAGAAGCGGGGAGGCATTCCTATTCCATTTCATAGACATTTCTAGCTCCACTAAGAAGTCATCTTCGGACACTTCTTTACATCATTCTGTGTCGCAGATCTAAAGCTGAGGGTGACTTCAAACCCCTTTCATCCCCCCTCAACTCAGCCACTGCCTGTCACAAACACATGAGCTCGCTTTTCACATTGCGCTCATTTTGCACTTTTAAATTAACAGCTAACGCAAAAAAAAAATGGCGCACGTTCCGTTCTCGGAAGCAGCCATTTTATCTGTTTGTCTGTTCTCTTTATTTTTTTTGCGGTTTTATTTTTATTCGAAGTTATACCGTATTTGTGGTTAGCACTTGGCATTGGCCAAAACGTTTTAAGCTGATCAGGGTCGTGCTGAGGGGGGGCGGGTGGTTCAGGTGGGGGCCATCTTTGTGGCTAGAAATGCGAAAATGCTGATTGGCACTTGTAATTAAGTTGTTGGCTTTTAATGTCAATTGTTGGTTTTTCGCCTTTGCATTAAATACTCTTACTGAGGGGAGTGAGGAGAGGGATACGAGTTGCGTGTCAATGAAACAATTTGGTTTAAGCTAAATGAATCTAATGAAATGATGATGCACAGTGGGGCAAGGTATATGCATATATACTTTGTGGCAAGAATTATGTGGTAGTTAGTTACTTGATGTTAAGGAATATAGATAAAGTAATCCACTGCTTTGTCTGAAGGGATATCTTATATCATTTCAATACGCCAAGAGTGTTATTTATTGATTTCGTTTAATTGTGTTGAGAAATCGTGAAACATTCTGAAGATCTTCAAAATTGTTGTTGTAAGTATTTATGTCGTATTTTTATAAACTTTATGGAATCTTTATTGGAATCTGTCTTTCGTGTCCCCAGCTAGATTTTGTTTTTGGAGCTCTATATGCTCAAAAAGAATCTTCAGTCTAAAGCATTGTTATTTAAGGTAATTTTTTGGTTTTTTTTTTAAATACATTTTTTATATTTAAAATCCTAATAAGTGACGATATTTTTTGGAACTTTATTTTATATTTAAAATCCAAATAGGTGACAATATTTTAAGCTACAAATATGAATATGAATTTTTTCATAAATTTTCATTAAATTTTCAATAAAAATCAAAATGGCGGTTGAAGAGGGCTACGAGAATATGACTAATTTTTTTTGACGTCGCCATTGATCTTAAATATATACAAATATTTTTCCTCTTATTTTATGAACCAATAGCAAGTAAATTACGAAGGGATTCTCAAAAATATCATTTTAAAAATATGGCATATGTTGGACCAAAATTTTTTTTCTCCAAAATAATCATGAAAAATAAGTCGTAAAATAAAACGTTCTTATTATTTTGATAAAATCCATGGTTTGCTAGAAAATGATGTTATAAAGATTGTTTCAAATCGAATCGGTTAAAAATTGACTGAATTATACGTGAAGCTATTCGAAAAAGTGGATTTCGAGAAAATTAGAGCGTTTGAAGTTCTAGAACTGGTTTGGAGGAAAATTTTTTTTAGTCACTTTAGTATCTAATATAATTGTCTATCAATTTAGCTTTCTAAAAAAAATTGATTTTCTTAGGATTCTAAACTTAATATTAACCCTTACCTTATTTTATTGGGTCAAAAATAAATATTTGGAATAAAGTTCCTTTCGCAAATAAGATAAATAATAATAATTAAAATAATATTGCGATTTTAATTTAATATTTTTAATAAAATAAAATAAATAATTCCAAAATATTAATGAAAATCAGTTAAAAAATATAAAATAAAAATAATTAATAAAATATTGTGAATTTTCATTTAATATTTTCTAAAAAATAAAATAGCTAAATAAATAAGAATAAAATAAATAATTAAAAAATATTAATGAAAAGCAAATAAAAAATTGAAATAAAAAGATTTACAAAAAATATTGCGATTTTTATTTAATATTTGTGTTAAGAAATAATATAAATAAATAAATAAAAAATATCCAAAGTATTAATGAAAAGCAAATAAAATTGGAAATAAAAATAATATAATATACATTTTTATTTAATATTTTTAGAGAAATAATATTTCTTCATTTTTTTTTAATTTAATTCTCTTTATTTTGTTATTATAGTATGTGGTTGGACTGTATGTCAAAAAATAAAAGTTACTCTTGATTTTTTTTTGATTAAAATTAAAAAGTAAATATTTATCACTATTTCGGATTAGTCCTTTCAACATACGATAGCATAGTGTCTGGCACACTTTGATCCAAAGCTCTTTTTTCACTTTGATTTTTTTCAACACGATAACTTTTGGGAGCCCTTATTGTACTTCAAAAGTTTGTTTGAGAATTTCTATTTTTTTTAGCAATATTTTAGTCACAAACATTAAAAAAAATTTAATCAAAAAAAAAATAATTGAAATTCTAAGCTTTAAATATGTGGATTTCCATATTATATAGTCTAGAACTAAAATTTTTAATACATTTTTAATTTAATTTTAAATACATTTTGATTTATATTTTTAATAAATCTTAGCTCTAGCGAATAATATTGACTTCCGCACATTAAAATTATAATTAAATTAATTTAAATCATTTTTATTTTTAAATTAATTATTAATTTACCTTATAATATAGAACTCCGCATATTCAAAGTTAAGAATTTCAATTAATTATTTTTTTACATATTCATTTTTAATATAATTTAATTTCTAGCGTATAATGCAGAATTTCTGCATATTTAATGTTAATAAATTTCAAATATTTATTTTTTTTAATAATTTTTTTTTATTATTTTTATAAATTTTAACTCTAGCGTATAATGTAGAATTTTGAATATTTGAAATTGCAAATTTTAACTATATTGGTTTTAATAACAGTTTTGACCTGTAGCGTAAATAAATGTTTAATGTAATTCCTGATAATTTAATTAGTATAATGTAAAATTCCACATTTCAAAATTAATAATTTTAATTATATTTATTAAATATTAATATTTTATTAAATTTTCCATATTTAAATTTAATTTATAGCGTATAATGTAGAACTGCAAATTTAAAGTTGCAGAATATTTAAATACAGTTTGCTATACTTTTCACATTTTTAAGTGAAAATTGTTATTATTCCTTTATTTTCATTGCAGATTTCAATTTGTCTGATGTAAAAATGCCGATATTTTTCCATTATATTATAAATTTTTGAGCATAAAGCTGGCTAAGCATACTACAGGCTGGATCTCAAAAGAGGTATATACTCTTATCAAATCTTTTAGAATTTTGCTATTATAAAAAACTGTATGTCTATTAAATCTGCGAAACATTATAGTGTTTATAATCTATGAGAAATCACAAAGTGAATGAAATTTGGGCACCCCAAATAATTCACTAATACATCCCTATACATCTTTAAAACTTTGAAACAACATTTCATTTGTAACACTTTCCTTAACTTGCTTCGTAAATCTTTATATATATCTTTCTCAGATTCTTAAAAATAAAAACTGAGAGCACTAAAAGTTCGGCACCCCAAAGCTCATCTTTTTGGCACCATGTTCTTTCTTTCATCTCTCAACAAAGTGCCAAAAAGTCGTTAGCAAAGATTCGATTAAATTTCTGCATAGAGAAACTTTTATAGTTAGCCATGACAATTGCGTTTCGCCAAAGGGATGGGGGATGGTTTCCATGGAAGCTGCCCCTTTAGGTAACCACGTTCCAAGACAAGACAAATTAAAACTGTGCCACACAAAAGCTGACCACTAACAATAAAATTGCGGTTAACGCCCTTCAACAAATTTACTTTGGCTGCAGATTCGATCGATAAAATTAATTTTAAATGCAAATAATTTTGGTTCCTCATAATGGTGTTGACACCTTACCGAATGGAAAATATTTCAACATTTCCATTTAGTCATTTTTCCTCACACTTTTTGGAAAATGCAAACATTTTCTCTAATTGCTCAATCAACGTATGCAATTCCTTTGGGGGTAAGTCAAGGCAGCGTTTAAAATACATTTTGCAAAGTAACGAAAGATGGAGTAGGTCTGAGGCGACAGTGGGATACCCTGTATTTCCTTGAGGAGTTAAGATGTAGTTACTTATAGAGTACATGCAGCAATTTTTCAAATGGAAAGTTGTGTTCTGGACGAGCGAAATTAGTTCCTCAAAACTATTGACCTAAAAGTCAAGGAACCCGATGCTTTGCCTATATATTTAAAACAAGTTTATTGGAAGAATTTCTCTAAACAAATTGGGTGAGTGGATCCGCGTTTAAGATTCTGTCGAGCCACGACTTTTCATATATTTACATCCCTATGAATGAATTCCTTAATATTATCTGTGGAAAATCTTTAATTCAAACTGGAAGAAGTCAACACGCAATAGATGACGATGGAATCTTTTCTTAGTCTAGAATTGGCAAATGATCGAAGTCATTTTGCTTTTAAAGCTTAAATGCTTTATACTTTTTCTTCTTCTTATGTGGCAACCCGATTACCGGGTTACGGCCTGCCTTAAAACATCTCTCCAGGCGCCTCTGCATTGTGCGCACCTTCTCCAGTTGGTCACACCGAGCGAAGACAGGGCCCCTTCTACTTGGTCTTTCCAACGCAAACACGGTCGTCCTCTCCGCCGACGGCCGCTGACTACCGCATCGAACACACGTCTAGCTGGAGCCTCCTCTTCCATCCTAAGGACATGTCCGAGCCAGCGAAGCCGCTGGATCTTGATACGCTGAGCAACGTCCATGTCGTTAAAGAGCTCATACAGCTCCTGGTTGGTGCGGATGCGGTAGTCATCGCCAACTCGAATAGGACCAAAGACCTTGCGCAGTACTTTCCTCTCGAAAACTCCCAAGGCAGCTGCATCAGTTAGCGACACGGTCCAGGCTTCCGCGCCGAAAAGAAGCACTGGAAGGATGAGTGCCTTGTAGAGTGATAGTTTTGTCGCGCGAGAGAGGTCTCTACTACTTAATTGCCTATTGAGACCGAAATAGCACCTGTTGGCAAGAGTGATTCTGCGCTTGATCTCCAGGCTGACATCGTTGTCGGTGGTAACGGCGGTGCCAAGGTAGATGAATTCCTTGACAACATCGAAAGTATAGCTGTCGGCCGTAATCTGGGACCCACGCCGCCGCACGTCCCTACTTGACGACAGCATATACTTCGTTTTGCCCTCATGCTTTATACTTTAGTTCACATTAAACAATTACGTTTGTTTACTTTATCGGGCAGAAATGCAAAAGTGCCCAGCAACAGCCCAATGTAAAAAATCCATTTACGTGGCAGAAAGGCACAAGTGCCCAGCAACAGCCTATTCTAAAAAAATGGCGGACGTAAAGTCGGGCGCGGACGACTTTAGGATACCCTGTACCACTAGCTTGTAATAAAGTCCGATTTCTTCACAAAAAACCAAATACAGAAGAATTTTTAAGCAAACATTTTTTTTTTGACCGATCGTTCCTATGGGAGCTATATGATATAGTCAGCCGATTTCAATAAAATTTGACACAGTGCTTAAATACCTTAAAACAGATATGAATGCCAAATTTATTTCAAATATCTTTACAAACAAACAAAACACATCGAATTTTGTATAAAAAACGTGTTTTTGGACCGATTGGTCCTATGGGAGCTATATGATCTAGTCAAACGATTTGGATTAAATTTGGTACAGTGCATAGGAACTATAAAATACTCACGAATGTCAAATTTGGTCTCAATATCTTAACAAACAAACGAAACACAGCAAATTTTGTTAAAAAATCGATTTTTTGGAAGATCGGACCTATGGGAGCTATATGATATAGTCAACCGATTTTGTTCAAATTTGGCACATTGCTTAAATGGTCTAAAAAATTTCCAAACGCCAAATCTGGTTAGGATATCTTTATTAAACAACGAAATATAGCGAATTTTTCTTTAAAAAAGTTATTTTGGCCGATCGGTCCTATGGGAGCTATATGATATAGTCAACCGATTTCGATCAAATTTGGTACAGTGATTGGGAACTATAAAAAACTTTCGAATACCAAATTTCGTTACGATATCTTCATAAACAAATAAATTATTCATCTAAAACGCTTTTTTTTTGTCGAGGTCGTCTCAAACACCCCCATGGGAGCTATATAATTTATCCCCGATATCAAAAAAATAAAATAAACTTGCCTCCTATGGAATAATATGGGATCTAATGTGAAAGTTTGGTAACTCTAGCTCTTACCATCTCTGAGATCTAGGCGTTCACACGGACGGACAGACGGACAGACGGACATGGGTATATCGACTTCTCTATTCACCCTGATCATATATTAGGTAACTTTGGGGTGTCTCCGACGTCTCCTTCTATATGTTACATACATTTTCGGCTTGCACAAACTTAATATACCCTTGGACCATACGGTACAGGGTATAAATATTCACTTTGTGAAGCAGAAATGCAGAAGATCCCAGCAACAGCCTGCTGTTATAAGAATTCACTTTATTGAGCAGAAATGCAGAAGTGCAGCCTAGATTTTAAAACTGAATCCTCTTTAATGATGGGTTGTGAGTCTATAAGGTTCCGTGTATACCTTCTAGCATGCGTTCTCCGTCGATATCTCCATCATCAATTAAAGAAAAATTGAGGTTTCTACGGATCTTGAGAGAATCAGGCTATGATACGGGATGCTGAGACCGTAACCGTCCTACTGACTTTAACATTTGACGTCTTTGTCCGATTTCTCCAATTGTCCAATTCTCTTATCCCAAATGGGCATAGGCACTGATCTAAAATAAAGGCTCCCCATTGAAGTTTTTTTCTGAATTTGTTCATGACGATGACGCATAGCTCTTTCAAGTCATTAGATTCAACCAGGTGCGGTTCTAGGATTTGGTCCTGGAGGGGCCTCCTCACATCGAAGAGTATGTATATCAGAGCTCGCAATAAGCAGGATCAGCCTGGATCTAGGATAAAGGCTTTCCATTGAAGTTTTTTTTCGGAATCTGTTGATGACGATAACGCATAACTCTTTCAAGTTATAAGATCCACCAGGTGCGGATCTAGGATTTGGTCTTGGGGGCTTCCGCACTTCATGGAGTATGTATATTTATCAGAGCCCGCGTATAAGCACGATCAGCTTGGATCTAGGATAAAGGCTTCCCATTGAAGGTTTTTTCTGAATTTTTTCAGGACGACGACGCATAACTCTTTCAATTTATTAGATCCAACCAGGGTCGGACCTACGATTTGGTCTTGGGCGACTTCCTCACTTCGAAAAGTTTTAATATCAGAGCTCTCGTATAAGCACGTTCAGCCTGGATCTAGGATAAAGGCTCCCCATCGATGGTTTTTCCTGAATCTCTTCATGACGATGACGCATAGGTCTTTCAAGTTATTAGATCCAACCAGGTGTGGTTCGAGGATTTCGTCTTGGGGTGCCTTCCACACTTCGAAGAATATGTATATCAAAGCTCGCCAAAGACTTTCAACCAATTTTTCCAAATTTTGGGGGACTCATAAAACCCCAAGATATTGATCTTGGCAGAACGAAACACATTCTTTTTGCTTTATCTGGTGTTCCTAGATTTTATGAATTCCGAGATCTTATGATTCTTACAGAACAGAATTTATCCAGTTTTCTAGAAGACTAAGAATTCGTTGTACATATATATACTTTGAGGGTCGGAAACAAAACATTAGAATTTGGCCTAACTGAAGAATAGGAATAAGGTATACAAACGTTTCTTAAGGCCTTCGTCGGTATCGGATCTAGGGTCCTCACTTCAAAGAGTATGTACTAAAAATAAGAGCTCCCAAAGACTTCCAACCTATTTTTGCAACTTTAGGGAAGGTCCGGACCCGAAAATCCCACAAGATATTCAGCTAGAACGTATAGCAGGTATAGACTCATTTTTGTTTTAACTGGTGTTCCTATATTTTAATGCATTCCGAGATCATATTCTTACAGAACGACTTTATCCTATTTCCTTTAGGCTCAAGAATTCGTTGTATGTTACTTTATATAAGATTTGTGGGTCGAAAACAGAATTGAACTAACAGAGGAACCCTAGAGCTAGTTAGGAACACAATCGATGCTTAGGGTCCCGTCAGGTGCGGATACAGGATCTGCTCATAAGGGGATCTCCGAAGTGTAAACATATCAGAGCTAACTGTCAACACACTTCTTCAACTTTTGAACGGGGGCTCCGACTCCAAAGCTCCTCCCGTGGATCCACCATCTCCGTGCAGCTTTTGCTTCCGTTCTCGTCGTTACATACATTTCAAAGAACTTAATATACCCTTCTTAATCTATGATTAATGTGTATAAAAAATAAGTGCAAAACAAATAAGAGAAATAGAAAATGTTTTATGCTTAAACCTAGCCCAAAGCGTCAAACTACCTCTTTCTTTGGTGCACAATCAGCTGCCTGGTTCCAAGCTCCTACTCCTGTTCACATTTTAGTCCGACGCTATCAAAGAACGGAAACGAGCGGAAGTGTTTGGCGGTTGACTGTGGCAAGCAGGCGAAAACGAAGCGAAAAAGGAGCCAAGTGATTGCCACAAGCAACGCGAGAGAGACAACAATGCCAAACTTTGGCTAGCTTTGGGAGGTAGGGCAGGGCGTGGCAAGATGTTAGGGCGTGCTGCCAAAGTCATAGCCAAAAACGGAAACGGAAGTGCATTGAGCAAAGTTGCAGTTGCTGGCTTTTGTTTTGCAGTTGTAGCTGGCGAGGAAGCAGCACAAACTGCAGCAGCAGCGGGAGCAGGAGCGGCAGCTTCTCCAGCAAAGCAATTTAAGTTAAACAAGCGCGCCAGGAGTTTTTCAGCACGGCCCCCGCTCCCCTCACTCATCAGTTCCGCTTGCCAGCCCTCTGATTCTGGCTCACAATGTAAATGTCAAATATTTTTCAAAATCTGCACAACTTTGGCGCATTGCCTTCCTTCTCTTTGGCTTCCTTAGCAAACACTTTTCCAAAATTGTTTTTCTTGATTGACTTAAAGTTGAGACAGCGTGTCGCGGATTATTTGACATATTGCTGGGGATTTGTCCTGGCTAACAATACAAAATAACTATACAGCTTCTTATAAACACAATTTTAATTAGTTAGCTGAGCTGCATCCTGCAGCCTGCATCCTGTAATCTCAAGCATTCCTTTGAACTTTAAACTTGTAATTGGTCTGCAAGTCTTGGCCATTGCCATTTCTCGATAATTGTTGGAAAAACTGCTTGCGAAAATTGAAAGCAGGTAGAGTCGTTGGGTGGGCTTTGTTTTTTACTTCCTCCCATTCCCCGCTGACTTGCAGTTGACGTCATTAGGTTTTACCCTTTACGGGTTTTTGTTTTGGGAATTTTGGCTTGCATCGAGGCGTCTTTTAATATATGCACTTTGAATTTCTTGGCTTGCATTCCATATTAGCCAAATTTTCGTTAGCTTCCGAGCATGCCTCTCGATTAGGGTGAATGATTGGATGGTGGACTAGCTGCACAATGGGATGGAATAGTTATCGGCAGGTTAACTTTAACTTGGAGGCATTTTGGCTGCTGAGGAGTGTTTTGCAGTTTTTATTTACAAGCAGGCACCTAGATCGCATGGAGGATAATAATATCATTAGGTCCAAAGGTATGCAACCTTTACGATCAAATACAATTACCCTAAAAAAAACACTTTTTTAAGTGTGATCTATACTGGCTTATGTGTTGGGCGACAAGCCCCAAGAGCAACGATGGCGCTGATGCCCAAGTCCTGGATTCGATGCCTTAAAAGTTTTTACCAAGCTGCATTCTTGATCCACCTTTAAAGTGGCTTCATTCAAAAATAAAGGAATTGAACTGCAATTCTTTTTTCTCGTAATCTTATAGGAACTGTGTCCAAACAATCTGCGGCGTCTGACCGAGTCGGTTCATATGTTTTATTACAATGATTTAATTTCACAATAGTTGTCAATAGCTGCATGCACATCGATTGCATATAGATATTACATATATCGATTACATATTACTATTTACATAGCAATGAGCTTTTGTACGCGTTCATAACATTACATTTCAAATGCAATACAATTAAATTTTACTTATTAAAATATAATTTAAATTTAATTTAAATTTTTGACTAATAATTAATTTTACTACCAGCCAAGAGCCTTTGCGCCATATTGGCGTAAACATCTGTTATAAATAAATAAATAATTAACACATCTTTAAAAATCTAACACTTGCCGCAATGCGCGCAATTGTTTAACACTTTTTCACGCACACTACTCTTTTTTTTAAGGTTGCCAGACTTGCGCGCTGCAGCTTAAGCCAAGCCCCCAAACCGATATTCTTATTGGGAACTGAGCAGCGCTGCTACTGCATGCATGCAGAATGAAGGAGCAAAGAGAATCAAAATAACTAAAACACGACGCGTCTCGCGCATTGCAGTTTTATTAAAAATAAAAAATTAACAAAGTTTACGCGTTGGTAAAGTTATTAAAATGTGTAAAATAAGTTTGTTGAGTTATTAGCTACAATTGGCATTAGTTAGCAACTATGTGCAATTGTTTAAAAAGCTATTTAAATAAATTAAATAAAGTGCGCATAAAAGTTGCCGGTACAAAGTGTGAAAGTGTGCGTGTGTGTGTGAAAATCTGCGCGCGTATTAAGTCAATCAAAAAGTCGGCAATGTAAAAAGGAGGGCAGATTGAAATTCCGCTTAGTGCGCGGGTGTGAAAAAGAGTCAAAAAAGGCGGCAAAGAGGAAGGCGAATCGCGAAAAACGAAAAGATGCGCGCTTAGATAAAAAGTGAAAGTCATTGGAAAAGGAAGGCCTATTGGAATTGCGTGAAGTGTGCGTGGGTGCGAAAAGTCAAAAATCAAAAATGTTGGCAATGTGAAGTGGAAAAAAGAAGACGAAAAGTATGCGTATGTATAGGTGCGAAAAGGTGCGCGTGTGAGTATAAAGTGAATCAGAAAAGTTAAATAAAGCGCGCATGAAAGTCGGCAATGTAAAGTGTGAGAAGGAAAGCGGAATTAAAATACCGTATAGTGTGTCTATGTGTGAAAAGTTACGCACGCTGATTTACAGTGCATCAAAAAAGTCTTGGCACATCAGTTTATGCAACACTTAATATGCGTAGATAATTTTAGTATTGCATTTTAGATATACAGGGTGGTCCATATAAAAATTGGAATTTAATTTGCTATAAAAACCAAACGGCTGAATATTTTTCAATGTTCAAAGTTTTATTTGAAAGGTTGGTTCATGACATTTATTTATCAAAAATAATTTTGGTCAAATGACCACCACGGCTGGCTTGGCAGTATGCCACTCGATGGGTCCAATTTTTGAGCACATTTTCGATTGTTTCGGGCCTTATCCTAGCAATAGCGGCTCCAATCTCGCCCTTCTGCTCATCTGTTGTTTGCGGATTGTTGGCATAGCATACATCTTTCACCCACCCCAAAGATAATAGTTCAAACGCTTCAAATAGCAATGTTGGTGGCCAATTCACAACGCCATTTCGGCTGATTAAGCGATTTCTGAAGATTGTGCGCAGAAGGTCGATTGTGGCGTTCGCTGTGTGGAACGGGGCACCGTCTTGTTGAATCCAAATATCGTAGAAAGCTTCATCTTCCATTTGTTTGAAGAACCAGTCGGTCAACATTACGCGGTAGCCCATGCCATTGATGGTTTCGGCGGCTCCTTCTTCATTTTCGAAGAAAAATGGGCCGATGACGCCGCCAGATCTAATTCCGTCCCAAAAAGTTACTCGTTGTGGGTGCATTGGCTTCTCGCGAAACGCTTGCCCCAGATGCGACAATTTTGCTTATTAACATAACCACTGAGGTGGAAATAAGCTTCGTCTGAAAAGATGATTTTTCGATTAAATTCGCCATCTTCGGCCAAAGTCAAGACTCACTACTTTGGAAATAAGTTTTTAATATTTCCCAACTTTCTTCAAGCGTATAGCGTCCCATTTCGTAAATGTCAATGTTTTTACTAAATAGTTACCAATATATGAATGATATTTGACGTCTTAAAAGCCAAATAATCGGTAGTTCAAATTCCAAACACTAGATAGACCACCCTGTACAGTGCACGCTCGATAACGTGAACTACTTAAAACCAAGGAAGTTCGTGTAAACAAAAGTATTCACATTTTCGAATGTCAAACAAATATCCAATAAATTAACACGTTTAAAGTCGAATTTTATTGTTGTTTTGTAGAATTACATACATATTAATTTGAGAAAATTTGAAAAACTTTTTATTTAATAAAATTTGTCATATTTTTTATTTCTATTAATTAAAACTAAGTTTTCACCCTTAGTCGCTTCAGTACATTCATATAATTTTGATCGGCGTATACATGGCTAGCATACTCGCCTGACGTTTGAAGTATTCGAAAGGCGTATCTTTTTTTAAATCCTTGAAGTCTTCCTTTACTAGCATGGATAGCAACTTCGCGTTTCTTTAACTTTGAATATGTTTCTGCCTTTTTCTTCAGCTTTAAAGCACTTTTTGGCCAATTCTTACTTCGGATATGAATAAACATTTTGGACTGCTGTGATGTACGCAAAATTTTTCTTTTTGCAGGCCCAGAAAATGTGTCGTGCATTTGAAATTAATTTATTCTTTTTTTTTTAATGCCACAAATTGAAGATGTAGCAACATTATATTTTTCCACTAATCAAGTCTCACTTGATACTTTTTGTTGAAAGCCGAGAATTTTTTTTTTTTTTTCCCCAATTATTCTTAGATTTTTGTTTCAAAGTCAAGCACACAGGTTTTTTACAACTCATTTCTATTTTACATAGATATAAACTAAGACCAACGCTCTATGCTACGCCAAAATTGCCAAAAAAAAAACATAGCTCACTTTTAAAAAGATCCCCCCTAGTTCAGAATTGCTTAAGAGGGTAAGGAGTCAGTAGTCGAGTTCCCATGTATTTCTTACGGAGTGCAAATGGACCATTATCTCGGGAACGGTTGAACCAATATAAACCGAATTTCGTATACATTTTATGTAGCCCAGTTTTCGAACTTGTGATGAAGAATATTAAGAAAAAACAAAATTTACTGTCTACAGCACGTTTTTGTCGATTTTGAAGATTTTTTAATCGATATTTTCTTGTCCACATTAAAAACAATGTTGAATTTTGAAATTCCCTCCATAGGGTAGCATCACAGTGATGCCACCATCAAATAAAAAATCAGACATATAGATTTTTTAGTTTCGAAAATAATGAGGCAAACTTTCAAAAATATCATTCTTTTCTGGAGAAGCAAAAAACAAATAGCCTAATTTTTTATACTCATACGCACAACTTCTATTTATCGGAAATATGTGCGGTTTGTTGCATTCGATTTCAAATTGAGTCTATATTAAATAGAAATTATAAAAAAATATATTTTTTTTTTGTCAATTCTGAGGTCCTTACCCCCTTAATTTCAATGTAAAAGGGGAATCTTCAAGATTGAAGTTATTTGAGTTTAAAGCAAATTACATGCAAACATTGCAACTTTTATTGTTCATGTTATAGAGCTTTCTCGCCATGTTCTCATTTTGGAGTAGTCAATGCACAAATAAATTTTTTCACGTTTTGTGGTGTGCACATTTTCAAGGGTTCACGATATCGAGCTTGCACTGTATATCTGTCTTAACACAAGACAAGAATAAGTAAATTGTAGTAGCTTTTATGTAAATTTATAGTAATATTAATTTGGTTACGGTGTCAGCAAATTTCGACAAATTATCGTTGAGCTAAGCAGGGTAGCTCATGATGCACAAATATGTACTTGCTTTATATGGTTTATTATCCTATATTGTTATATATTGTTTGCTTTAATTCGTTGAGTATTTATTTAACAGGAACTATTAATACTAAATTAATTCATAAAATTAATATAAGTCAATAATTTTTTTTTTTCGAATATATAACCAGCTTTTTTGTGCTTGTGCTAAGACTTTTTTGATACACTGTAAGCGAATTTTTTTTTGTATTTTTTATGTGCAGTGAAAAAATGTAAGTCCAACTTTATGTGTGTACGTGTGCAGAGATGTTCGCGCGGATTTTTTCAAGTAAAATCTTAGTTTTTTTTTGCTATTAAGGGCAATAAGCGTAAAAATAGGCGCGGCCATTGTGTTTTTTTTAGCGATCAAATTTAATAAAGCAGTTTATACTGTTTCGGTGTTTTTTTTTAAGCCTATTTTAATGTAATATTCAATAAAAAATAATATTTTGGATCTGGCATCCAGTAAGCAACAACAGGTAAGATCACACAAACTTTATATCACAACTACGAGAACCAATTACTGCTTAATTATATTAAGTCAAAAATATTATTTTACTAGGGGGCTCTGCCCTCTGCATGCTTCACACGCCAAACCCCATGCGGCCTTCTTTATTGAATTTAGAGCATACAGACCAATATGTTTCCGTAATCTTTAAATCATTCCCATGCTACAGTCGGTCCTGTCCGACTTTACAGTATTCTGGGACAGCAAACGACTCCTTTGATATTGTTCTGTTTACATTTTTTCGTTATCCTATTAGGTTTGCTTGGCTCTTCTATCTGGTTAATGCATTAAAGCGTAACCGGGCCTGCGTTGCTGGACACTCATTTTGACGCGGATTCGGGTACAGTTGTGTCGGACAGAATAATTGAGATGAAACAAGGAGAGTTACAGAGAAATTAAATTTATATTCCGCAACAAGTAAAACCTCGCGTTCTCATCATTTAAAAAACATATATATATATATATATATATATATAATAATAATAATATAATATATTATATACAGTCCAAAGGGGCCCCTTTATATATACTTCTTATGTTTTTTTAGTATTCTACAAACCTTTCACAATCACAAACCACGTAAAATTCGAAATTTCCTCGAATTAAAATTTTTTTTTTTCCAGAATATTTATTATTGGAAATCAACCTTTGATTTTATGGGTTATAATCCAACATTTATGAAATGTAAGTCACTATACACTTAAAGAAACTTTTGTGTGGTATCATTTAGATTACTCTATATATATACAATATTTAAAAAAATCAAGTAGACTGTATGATATGACACGCCTTCTGAGGTCGTTTGGATGAAGGCGTTTTAGGCGTCTTCTTGGTCTATGACCGGCCAGGGCGCATGCAAGCGATTTCGGATGGTGATGCGATCAGCGTAACGGTCGCTAAGTTTATTCAATACATCACCCACATAGGGAATGCCTAGATCCTTGTGAAGGTTTCGATTTCGGATAGACCACGGGGCATCTGCAATTTTGCGCAAAGTTCTGTAAATAATATCAAATGAAATTTCAAAGTGACGCGAAGCTGCTGGGTTTTCGAAATACATAGGTTTATTTGAAAGTAAGGCTCGAAACGTTAATTTTTCTCTACCCAAAATGAGAATTCGAGAGATGTTGAGGTCAATCAACCTTTTTTGACATTTATATTGATTTTTAGTATTTTTTAAAATGTGTTCTTTAAAGAAACGTTTTTTGTGCAAAGTTCGCGTTATTTTTCTCAAAAACCTATAGAATAAAAAGAGCTGTAATTAAAAAGTGGTTTGGATAAAATTTGTAGACGCATTCTCAACTTATGAAACTTCAAACTCTTTTATAATCATAGATTATTCATATTTTTAATGCGGTTAAATCTATTGTTTTTCTTTGCTCAAGGTTTTTTTAACCCCTTTGGAAAAATGGAAAGCGTTTGAGCCCCTCGATAGTAGCCACTATGCCCTATTTTTTTTTCTCGAGGACCCTGAGCAGTATGGCTTTGAGCCATGTGTCTTTTTATGGCCTAGTTCTTCATTTCAATTGTATTCGGTTTATTTTTATGTTTGTGCTCTTTCTTAAAGTATATTTGCATTTAATTTCCGCATTTTTAGTGTTATGATATAATAAATAAACCTGGCTTCTCCTGTCTAAATTATTTATGGGCACTATTTTTCCTAAAATCAGTTGGGAATTTCGGGAATTATAAAAAAATATAGCCAAATTGAAACAAGGTTTGTCATCAAGCCCCATTAAATACAAATTATTTATTAAAAATCGAAAAGGACGTAATTCTGTTTTTCAGCGATAAATGCGTCCCAAAAAAACCCTGTAAAAAAACCGTTTAGAAAAGTTAAGTAAATCCTTAAACTCTTATGAAAATTTATTCAAAAGACGAATTCCTTAACTAAATTTCTAAAAGATTAGGTAAGTAAAAATTTTGTTCTTTCCAAAATCACTGAAGGTAGCTTTTGTGAGGGTTATAGTTTTTCCAAAAAGAAGTGTTCCAACATAAGTCAGACCCAACCGAAAGCAGTTTCTGGTCTACGTCATAGCTTAATAAAAGAAATATTCTTATTTTCATGATGAAATAAATACAACTTCTTGCGTTAAAATTAAAAACATTTCTAAAGATTCCTACTTTTTCTAGATCGTTTTCTTGATCTCCTTTTTTTGTTATTACAAATCCAACAGACTCTTAAAAAAAAATATTGAGCTGATTTGAAAGGAATGCATTATCGTAAAATTATCCTCCAACAGAATTAAATCAGTTGGCGCGCCAATTGTGACATTTTTTTTTTTTTCAGAAATTTTATTGAAAAATAAAAGGGTTTTTTAATTTTAAGAAAATTTAAACCCCTCCTCAGATTGATATATTTAATATAAGTCAATATCTGCTTTTCTTTTCCCACATCAAAATTTCGGGGTTAATAGATTCTTGAATATAAGACTTGCAGGAGGCTTACTTCGTACCATGGTAAAACATCAAAGAGAATTATATCAAAAACTGTAGGAAAGTGAGCGTGTGACGGATTTCGGACTTAAATTTTAAATTTTCAATACTAAAACCTGCCCTTTAAATCCGCCAATGATGCATCAAAATATATTTTAAGCATATCGCTTTTCTTAGCATTTTTAACCCACAACTTTTAGTTCTTGCCCATTGTACTATAAAAGAAAGCCAAGTTAAGAAACTTTGCTTGTTGCGCTTGACAGGATATTGATGACTTGGTTCGTTCGCCTTTGCCAACTATTAACCAGGCCATCATGTAGCATCCGTTTACTTATATGTTAGTTTACTGCCAACCTTTATTTAATCTTTACAGATTTTAACACATTTGCAACTGCTTGGTTAGATGCTTCACTGGCTGCTCCTCAGCTGATTGACGGGGTTTTTGGAGGTGGTCAGGGCGGCCAGGACGGCTTCCGTTTGCCAAAGTTTGTTGCAAAGGACTTGGCCTTGTTGTTGTTCTTTTTATTGTTATTATAGTCGACACATAACAAATAATTAATTTGTAGAAATTCTAAGGATTGGAAAATGGAATTCTTGTGGATCAATTAATTTTTAACGTCTAAGGATGAAAGGCTGGAAGAAGAAGCTGCTGTTGTACTTATCTCTTAATGCACATTAGTTAGGAATACATATTATGCAAATTTGTGTGGGCGTGGGAAAAGGCGTAGGTAGATTGGTATAGGGGGGGTTATAGAAACCCTAAACTATAGGTTTTTATTTTGTAGTTCAAAAGACGTCCTTTGAATGAATTTGTGGTAAAGGTAGAAAGAATATTTGTACCAGTTTTTTTTCTATTAGGAATAAGGATAGGGATATGTAGGGATAGGTTAAGGCGGCAGTTGGGACATATTGTTCCAGCTCGTTTAGGTCAAGAACAGGCCCTTTGTGATACTGAAATTGGGAATGAGCGATGAGGATATAGAAAAAGCAGCAAAAATTATGGAAATAGGAAAAGTAGAAAATGCAGGACCATGCCTAACGTGGGACTCAAACCCACAACTTCTGGAATGATAGTCTAGTACTATCGAGACCGCAGGAATAAGGATAACTACATAAAAAAAAAATTTAATAAATTATTATTTAGATCCCTCTTTTATGGAACCCGTGCTACATCTTTAGCTGGACCTGGGCGTTATGATTTATGCTTCCTAATCAATAACTTTAGCAATTTTGTTCCCATGCATGAACCATGAGGCCACAAAACGGCATAATGACATTCGTATTGGTTTTCAAGTGGTTCATGTGCAGCTGGTACTGCACCAAAGCTCTTTATAGATCCTTTCCATATCCTTGCCCGCTCCCTTCGGTCCAGTTACCCGGCGGCACTTTCCACTTCCGTCATGGCCATTCATGGCAATTTATGCAAATCAGCCATTGGCAAAGTGAGAGGACGACTGTATAAATATATCTTTAACTGTGTGTGGGTGGGTGTATAAGTGTGTGAGTGAGTGTGTGCGGGTTGTCTTTAGCTAAATTGCAGAGTTCTACAGTGAGAGAAAGGATATACCAGCTAAGAGTACTTTCAATATTATGGCAAAGACTTGATTTTCAAATTTTTAAATTATGATTCCTTAAAATTTGTTGGCTACTTAGCTCTTACCATCTCTGAAATCTAGGCGTTCATACGAAAAGGCGGACGGACGGACAGACGAACAAACGGACATGGGTATATCGACTTTTCTAGTCACCCTGATCATACTTAAGGTTCCTTTGGGTGGAAAAGAAGAAGAAAATTAACTTCTTCTCTTCATCTTCTTCAATCCCCATTTGCTGCTAGGCGTCGGCGTAGCCTCGGGATATCCAGCTTCTCCAATTAGGTCGGTCCCGGCTCTCTCGTCTCATATCTGCCAAGGTTCTGCCCCTCATTCTTCCCACATCCTGGATACGATTTTCCTAAGTTTTTCGGGGTCTTCCTCTCGGTGCATTGCCTGCACCATGCCATTTTAGCTGTCTCTCCTCGATTTCTTGTATAATCGACTTCTTCTGCCCCACTTCTGAACGTATTCTTGATTTTCAAATCCGGGCGTCGTCTTGTTGATCCGTCTATTTCGAGGCTCGTTTGTTGGCTTTGAATCGATTATAACACTGGAGTAGGTGATTAGCCCAACTCTAGCCGCCTGAACCCAGGCTGGAGTCCCTCACACGGTACTATCACCCGGGGCAGGTGAACCGCGGTTTGTTGACAGGGTGTTACTTCTCCGCCCCTTAAAAAAACTAACATTTCTTTTATTAAAATCATCATTATTCAATCAGCAAACCAATTTTTCTCTCAGTGTAGAGCTAAGCGTCCTTTTGGTCACGGCTACGCCTCTCAGATTTTAGCGTTCGCTCCGTTTTCAAGTCCAGTGGGCAACTAATTATTTGTTAACATAACACGAGTGGCAATTTAAATGCAATTAAGTTCTGTAGTAGGCCAAGTGAATTGCCAGACAATCCAACAGACTGAAGGACATTTGGACAGACAGACAGAAGACATAACCCCAAACCAACCATATTCCATGCCATTCTGCACATTTGATAATGTTGCAACCACGGAGGGATTTGAGTATCTAGTACAATGGAATTTGGAGAGGGGGCTTAAATCGTTTTGAGTGCTTTTGGTGGAAAGGGTAGAGTTGGCTTAAATGGCTCATTAGACATACAGACTTAAATGTTTGTTTTCAGCTGTATTCAAGGGATACACGGATTGTACACGCAAATTATATGGATTGAATTGTATTTCAGCTAAACAAAATGGCAGCTGTTTTGAATGCGACTCCGAAATGCGCATCATTTTGTACAGCTTTATGCAAATCAATTTTAAATGTTTTTGTTGGAGAGATGCATCTGTCATAACAGAGAAATCTTAAAACCATTTGAATATAAGGATATAAAACTAAATTCAATTCATAGTCAACAATGCGTAGCCTTCGATTTCAATTGTAAAACTGAGTAAAAGTTGACAATTTAATTAAAAACAAAGCCATAAAGCATGACCAGAAGAAAGAAAATAAGTCTAGAGCAAGAAATATCATGCAGGGACTTTGTGTAAGCCCAAAGCCAAACAAAAGCCATGCCCAGATTAGAAGCTAAAGGCATTTTATCGAATATTGTTCAAAGGTTAAGCTTTGTAGAGTAGTGGACAGGACTTGGGATACTCTAATTTGATGCAAAAAATATTTTTGAAAGCCTGTTTTAAAGTTTTCTTTTTTTGGTGTCGAATTTTCGATTCGAATCTTTACAAATACTGGGTAGAACTTTGGGCGTGAGTTTTTATTAGGCGGAAGTAAACCGCATAGCTCTGTAATGCTTCAATTATATTCCAGGACATCCGTAACATTCTATAAAGAAGTAGTGGCGGACCCACTGGGGATTTTGGGTCCGGACTTCCCCAAAAGTTTGAAAAATGGGTGGACAATTTTTTAAGAGGTCTTCACATCGAAGTGAATCCCCTCCCACGCCAAAACGACACCCTGGATCCTGGTCAGGAGGTTTCGTACACCAACGTACGGAGGCTCTATACCGGAATAAAATCGAAACGAAGTATTGAGTATTCGAAAAAACTCGATACCGATTCTGTTTGATATTCCCAAAAAATAAATTCATATCGACAGTCAGTTTTATTAAAGAAGAATTTGCTCGACCAAAATTTTCTAATGTTAATAATAAATTCAGATACGAGTTATAAAATGAAACTAAGACTGATATGAATTTTTCTTATTTACACTTAATAATAATTTTATGCGAACTGCGATATCGGGGGGAAAAAAAGGAATCGAAGTATTCAAAAAAACTCGGTGATTCGGTTTGATTCTCCCAAAAAATTAATTGAAATCGACTGTATCGGTATCGATTTTTCTTTTAAGAAAAATTTAACAAAATGGAGGTGTTTGCTTGACAAGGAAACCTCAATTTTCTAATGTTCATTATAAATTGAGATAGGAGATGTAAAATGAAACTTATTATAGATTGATAAGAACTTTTCCTATTTACATTTATTTTCGCATTGTTTATAGGACCGGTGGGAACGAACTGTTTTTTTCTTTCTGTTATTAAGAATATCACATGCGGAGGTATTTTTGGCAAAAAAAAATGCATATCGATTCCGATGCTAAGCAAATTGGAATCGGATCGAAGCTTAATCAAAAACCAAAATATCGGTATAGAATATTCAGTATCGACTTTGATATTCTCGATATTTATAATATCGGAACGGTAACGCGCGTCCCTGCACCAAAGGCCTCTTTCCTGAAATTCGCAATGCTCCATTTTACGTTACAATCTTGAAGCTCCCTCGACTCTTTTGAGTTTAGAAAACTCCTTTATATATGTATATAGTTTTACATATTTACTTGTTTTAATCTGACAGATTTACAAAAAAAAACATTACTAATAAAAAAAATTATCATTTGGGGTATTCACGGTTGAAAAGTTGAGCACATTTACAACACAGAAATGTACAGTGGAGCTTTAGCTCTCCAGTCAACTTTTCATCCACATAATATGAAAGATTACAAGTTTTTGGGAAGATTTGTATAAATTTCAGAATGTGACCCTATATAGATGTCCCTATAAGCGGCATGATATTTAATTTTTATTAGTCAAAAAGCTTTGATAGACTTAATTGATAGTTTTTGATAGCCTAATAAATAATGAAAACTTGACATTTTCCAATAATTATACTCAAAAAGTGGCGCATTTAAATTGAATAAAAAATTAATTAATTAATGGTAAATAAGTAAGTTCTGTAGGTCCTAGAAACAGGATAGGGCCGGTCTGTCGACATGGGGGAGAAACGAGGAAATTCCCCTTTACCGAATTTTTGAAATATTTAAAAAAAAAACTTTTAAATTTTTCTGAGAAAAGCTTTTGGCTCGACGATAGTTTCTACTTTTTTCAAGGTAGGTAAGGGTAAAGATCTAAAATTTGTTTTGGAGAGATGTTTGGGCCAAATATATTTTCGGATTAAAATTGTATAAAATTTCTTATTGAAGCTAAAAGGCTTTTGGGGATATTCAATTAGATAATGAAGATTCTCATCTTATCAGTGGGTCAGTTTATTAAATTCGAAAATAGAATAATTATTTTTCTACAACTATAGATATTTTATTATTATATTTTGTTTTATACTTATTGGAGCTAAAAAGTTTTTTAGGATATTCGATTAGACTATGAAGATTCTCATCTTATTTGCATCAGTTTATGAAGCGCGTTAGTTGAAATTCTAATAAAGGATTCTTTCACTAATATGTATAATTGTACTTCTTGAAGTTAAAGGACTATTGTGGATAATTGATAATTGTCATCTTATCTGCGGTTCAGTTTATGAAGTACGTAATGCTCTCCTTAATTTTTTGTAATTCTAATGAATCATTTTTCAAATACCTTAGATATTTTATTATTATATTCCTTATTATGCTTTTTGGGGTTAGAGGGTTTCTTGTAATAACCCATTAGATTATGAGGATTCTCATATTTTCTGCTTAATATTCTTGTTAATTTGTTGAAATTATAATGAAAGCTACTACTAATATTTATAATTTATTACTTACTTAAAGACTTACTCAAAGACTTTTTAATTGTTATAGTTGTTAGAATTATTAATATATTCTATCAGATTTCATATACTCATACTCATATCATATGTGGTTCAAACAATAATAATAGGTTGCCCAGAGTTAATATTTTTCGTATAACTCATATTAAAATATTTCATTATTATTATTTTTGCTCTATATAATATATTTACCCATCACATGTTAGCTGTTTGTCAGAGTACAAAATTTTCTACATACTAAAATCCTTTCTTTCAACTACATTTCATTTATTTTCCGCATTCGTTAACATGTGACAAAAACGGAAGTCCAAAAAGAAGAAGTCCAAATATAAATTTTAAGTAGAATTTTTTTGTGACATATTTTTAGTGAAATTGCATTCGTTTTCTGGACAAGTCAGAACTAAACAAAATGCGATTATATGGCCAGACTTCTGTGATTCAACTGGCTCCACTTGTTTTGTCTTTCAATTATGGAAGCAGGCAACAAAGATCCGGTTGTAAATAGTATTTTTTTCTGGTATTTGTTGTTGTTGTTACTGGAACTAAGGCGACGTTTTGACCAGCTTTCAACTCGTTATGAATGTCAAATGCAAAATGCCATGCAGACTTTGTTTAAGCCATAAAGTACCAAAAAAAGAAAAGACGACGGATTGGATTACAATCGAGGCATGCCGACTTTACTATACACTGTACGTCAGCTAATTGCAAGGATTTTTTTTTGATTCTTCCGAGTTTCTTGATTGTAGACTATAAAACCTTAAGATCTTATCTAAGAACTATATCTTAAGCTTTATCTTTTAGATATAGTAAAATCTGATAAACATGATAAAATCTCTTCAGGCCCGTCGAGAGGGCGATTCGCCGGCCTCGGATCTTTTTCAGGGCCCTGGTGTAATTACTAAAGTAAGAAAATGATTTAAGCTTAATGTGCAATAAAGGGGACGGTACATTTTCCCCCGGGCATACCGGGCATATTTTTTTTGCGCTCTACAGCCCTGGATTTGATCAATATTTTTGGGCTGGGAGTAAGAGAAGTGAAGATAATCGAAAAGACAGACGAATAGAAAAGAGACAGGCAGAAAATCGATCAAAATAACATGAAAAGAAGAGAGTTCAAAGAATCATTTCTCAACCAAGATATATAAAAATATACTAAAAGATTATTAATAAGAAAATGTAAATCTGAGCAGTTTCTTAATTGGGTGTTCAAAGGGGCAAAACCCACAGAATCCTAAAATCTGCTAGAATATATTTGCTAAGAACTACATGATTAGTTTTACCACTTGAATAAATATTCTCTATCTTTTTGGAACTAAAGAACGAGGCTTACAGAGAGAAAATTATGCAAAAGAGCAACCAGATAGATGGACATGGGAATTAATTCATCTTTTCCTTCTGATCTTCTTCTTTTGTCCAGTCTTTGTGTTATAAGCTTTTGAAGAATATGTTCTAAGAAGAATCATCTTCGGCTATGAATACTCCACCTAGAAAAAGAAGAAAGAAAAAATTGGGCAGAAGAATAGCCAGACAGTTGGACATGCCAATTGATTTCTCTTTTCATTCCGATCCTCTTCTTTTCTCCAGTCTTTGTGTTTTGAGCTTATGAAGAAAGTCTTTTTAGAGGAATCATTGTCAGAGATGACTACTCCATCAAGATAAAGAAGAAAGAAAAAATTGGGCAGTAGAGCAGCCAGATAGATGGACATGACCATCGATTTCTCTTGTTATTCTGATCATTTTCTTCTGGACTGGCGATAATAACCCGTCTTCGAGTTATGAGCTTATGAAGAACGCCTCTTTGGAAGAATCTAGGCAGACGACTACTCCACCATGAGCTGGTTCTACTGCTTCATATGAATGAAATGATCGAGGAGACATGACATAAGGAGAAGAATGATTATCTGTTATAATTTTTCCACGCAACCGTAAATTTTACGCAGTTTGTCTCTCCATCGAATGTGGAAATCTTCTTCAAGTAACACATAACTTACGAAGTATTTCTTTTTTCGTCTTCTTCTGGATTGACGATAATAACTCGTCATATGAAGAACGTCTCTTTGGAAGAATCATCTTCGTAGATGACTACTCGGTCATTAGAAGCGAGACACCGTCGCTCCATCTCGCTGGAGTTTCTTCAAGTATTTAAATTATATGACTGAGAAGTCATGACATGATGAGAAGAATGTTTATCTGCTGGATAACTTCCACGCAATCGTCAATTTTAAGCAGTTCGTCTTTCCATCCAATATCTTCTTTTATTACCCAAGAACTTACAGAGTATTTCCGCTCACTCCATAAGAATTGTAATAACCTAGAATTTTGCTAAATTCTTCTGATGAGAGAAGCTCTTCTCAATTGATCACACAGACAATCGAGCTAAGGTACATATAAAGTCAGGTGCGGATCTAGGATTTGGTCTTGGGGAGTGCTCTTCATTTTTCCTACTTTTGAGGAGAGGTCCCCTCCTCCCGGCGATCTCGGTGGTTTATTCTTCACTTTGAAGCTTATATATATCAGTGCTCGCAAAAGATATGTAACCCATTTTTTCTACTTTTGGGAAAGGGTCCGGACCCAAACTCCCTCACGGCCATCCACCACTGGATAAAGTAAGCACTCTACAAGTGTTGGAATTAGACTGAGGAACGAAATAATATATGTAAATTAAGTCCTGAGCGGAGTGATCTCTCTAAGCTCGTTTAGACGTTTCTGGACAAACATAATATTTCTCACACCGCGGCAATTGCTTGACCGTCCTTTCCAGCTTCTGCTCCCGCTCATATATATTTTGTTACATCACACCGGTTGCACCGAAAATACTCCTTGGGGTGAAGGGTACAAAAAAAAAAAGTTGAGCATCAAAAAGCAAAGCACAACCAGCAGGACTCAGCTTGCACATATACATAGAAGGATAATACGCTGATGATGATTCCCATGTTCATTGCTACACAGCAAGTGCATGCAAATGGTTGGCATAATGAGCAGATCCTGTAGTCGAAATGTATCCAGCTTGCAGGCTTTAAGCTGCTGCACAATTCGGTGAATGACCCACATAACATCATCGGAGTCTACTCTCGGGCACACAAACCCATAGTCAAAGTGTCAAAGTGTCAGTAAGTCAACAGGAATGCACTTGGACAATGCTTGAAGGCTTTTAAAGGATGTCTGGGCTGTCTGGATTGTTGTAGTAGCCCAGCTGGCCACTCGACACTCAACACTTTGAGTGTCATTAAGTTGTACTCCGGAAAAAGGGGGCGTTACAGCGGTAGGTGGGCGGGTACTCTCAGTCTATGTAGTTGCCTAGCCGTCTGTCCCTGGGTTGACACTCAGTCAATGTCTCACTAACAATCGTCAACAGGCTCAAACAGCGTGCGGGCTTGAATGTTATCCTCGTTGTTGTTATGTCCTCGTCGTCCTTGTTGTACTCTGTTGTCCTTGTTGCATTGTTCTCACCATGTTTGTTTGTGTGCCGTTTGCCTGCATTTTGCGACCAAAAACGTTTGTCAATTTTACGCTTGTCAATTTTGTGAGTTGTCCTTTGGCCAACTCCAGCCCCTGCGCTTCCTGTCCTGGTTGTAATTGTCTAAGCCTTTCATGCCGCCGCATCGCTGTCCCTTCACTCTTGCATACAGTAATAGAAATTTAATATTACTGGTTACTAGAACCAGAGAGACATTACACTGGTCCCAGGCAGATCAAGAACTTTGCCGGATTGCCTGCCTGGCTGCTGTCGTTCAGTGGCTTATGGCTGAGCAACATTTAGAAGCTTATTAAATCACCATTACCTAAGCCGGACATTTCAGGCATTAGCAGGAGGCGCCTCGAACTGTTGACCAACGAGCCGTTGCGCACGGCTTGGCATTTGCCACTCAAACGAGGGATTAGCGGCGCTGATGACAATAGC
Source organism: Chymomyza amoena (assembly GCA_037043745.1). Lineage (NCBI taxonomy): Eukaryota > Metazoa > Arthropoda > Insecta > Diptera > Drosophilidae > Chymomyza > Chymomyza amoena. Next base: position 72,547 of record JBAMAX010002294.1, on the reverse strand, counting down.
TTGACGTCGTACAGTGGGCGGAATTAGCATCGGGGTGTAAATAAAATGTGTACATTTTAATCTTTTGCTTTTGGGTATGTTGGTTTGGCTTTTTGGTGGAAATCGAGGAAATGTCTACAACGCGGGGAGGTTGCACGATCGGATTCTGTACTTCGGGTAGCACTGATGCCGACGGTCTTATATACCCTTGTTTTGGGGAGTAAAAGGGTTTATGGGTTGAGCTGATTTTTGTTCAATATACGGCTAAAGTCAAAACGTTGAAGCGTTAAATAGCTTAGATAACGAGATATTTTGAAGGTTATATCAACAACCTGACATGCTATTGTTTTTGGGACGACGGATTCGGATTCAGCAACCCCAAAAACATATGGAAAATATGGCCTGACCCCCGGACTCGAATAAAATTTTGTAGGAGGTTTTTTGAGGTTATGTCAGAACCCTGGCGTGCTGGAGTTTTTTGGACCTCCGATTCGAATTCAGTGACCCCGAAAACATATATTAAACATGGTCTGACCTCCAGACACGAAAAAATATTATTTTTAAACTTTAATTATATAACAGGATTGGCATGGATCTCCGCTTGAAAGACGCTGGGCCAGATGCCCATAGAGATCTGCGTCCTTAATATCCTTTTCAAGGGAACTAGGGGCGCAAACATATGCATTTTTTCAGATAGTCAAGCTGCCATTAGGGCATTGTCTTCCTGGAGCATCTCCTCCCGGATGGTTAAAGAATGCTATAAGTACCTCCAAACCCTATCCGCCCGGAACAAAGTCGTGCTATGTTGGGTGCCTGGTGACTCGGGAGTAAATGGTAATGCGATCGCTGACGATCTAGCACGACAGGGTGCCTCCACCCTGACTACATCTCCTGCGCCGTTTTGTGGTATTGGTTAGTCCACGATCAAAGATTAAAACCATAATAAACAAATGGGCCGCAGGAGAACATAGGAGATACTGGTTCTCCCTTCCGGGGCTTCGTCAAGCAAAAGTGCTTGTCAAACCTCTGGATGCAATCAAGACAAAAGGGCTGGCAGAGCAGACCTAAAGCTCCTGGTAGCTTACTTATCTGGCCACCACACTGTTAGATATCATCTACAGAAAATTGGCCTATCGGACTCCTTCAGAGTAGGCATATTCTCTGTGACTGCCCAGCGCTGGCATGGGACAGAGCCTGTCTCATAGGAAAGGAACGGATTAGTCCCTTCCATCTTAGGTCAATACCAAAAAAGATCTACTGCTACTCATGCGGAAAGTGGAAAGTCTTTTGTTTTAACCTTACGGTATGGTACACCTCTATATAACAGGATTGATTGAAATTCAACAAAATCAGCCAATAAAGAAACGACCTTAAAGACAATGAACATCTTAACTACAATTTTATAGTCACCTGGTTCCTCTACACAACCCAATTTATGCTCACAGAGTCCACCATTCCGCCCACTGTGCTTCCGCTGTGGGCCAGTGAGCAGGGACAAGTCCATTAGTTGGTCAGAGTAAACCCAACGAGCGGTTCAGCTTAGTGCTCCCTCAAACACTCTTACTTGGGTACAGTGGAATTTATGTGGCCAAAGGTGCGACTGACGCACTGACAACTGCATAAATCCTCAAAATATTTAACATTTAAATGGCCGAAAATTAACTGAAACTGGCAGGCGTTGAGTCCTTACAGCTAAAGGAAATGTGTCGGGGGTGGGGAGGTCCAAAAGCTGGAGTCAACACAAATGCGAAATAATCCTCAAAAGCTTCAAAGGCAAAACGAGCAAATAGCAAGGACAAGTCAGCAATACAACGTGGAACTTGGAACAGGAGCACTAAAAGTCGAGAGCTGCTACCAACAAAAGCCATGATTGTTGTTGTTGTTGTTGCTGTAGTTGTCAATAGAGTGAGTTCTTATATGGTCTTGGGGCAGACCCTAATGTGCTTTAAATGGCAAAGAGATTTGGCTTGCCGCCTGTGGACTTGCATTCAATGCAGCACAAAAATCAAGTGCATCATCATCAACCTGCAACGGCGACAACAGCAGCAAAAATCTGTCCAGAAAACTTTGGTTGGGGTTTGGGAGACCTACTGGGAGCTGGGGGTACTGGGGGTCCTGGGCGCCATGGGGCAAGGCCAAATCAAGTCAAGTTGCTTTCACCAACCAAACCAAACATAAACTCAACATCATGGAATGGTGCTCAGGCAGCCAACGTTATTATCGCACTGAGCGCTGTAAAGTACCGAATAATCTACAGGATAATGAGCATGAATGAACGTGAACGTTTTTGTTTGAATGAAAAACAGCGAAACGATGACAGCCGCCTTAGGGGGCGGAATTGGGGTTCATTTCAAAAGCTGGAAGCCCGCTCCAAGCTCCAAGTGCACACTCAACTAAGAAAGCAAATCTGAAGAGCTTTAGCCCTGAATGGTTGTTTAGAAAATGTAAAGAGAAGCGAATAAAAACAGAAGAACTGTAAACGTCAGCCATGTTTTTAGATTTTCGTTTTTTTTTCTTCGCTTTTTGCTTTCGAAAATAGACAAAACATAAGCATTAAAAATTATAGTTAAAAAAATAATATTAATAAAATAGAAATAAAAAATTTGCATCTGTCGGGACTAGTTTGCGAGGGTAGGGAAAGGTTTTTGCGAAAAACTAGTGAACATTAACAACTTACGTCAACTTATGACGTAAGCAGAAATTTCTCTTATGAAAATTGTTCTATCGTTTATTAGACTCGTATGGAACTATCCACTAAATAATGTAGTATCAAGCTTACTATATTATTATTATATTATAAATTCTTTTAGAGTAGGAGTCTGAAAAGTATTCTGAAATAGAAACCCATTAGTGCAAAAAATTTATTTTTTTAAACGACTTAAAAAATTTAAGGTGACAGGCAAGCTCAAATATTTTGATTTAAAATTCACAAATTTTACTTCTGGTAAGATTTTCTTCCAGCTCAAATACATACATAGGTAACATTTTATATCTCTACTTTTTATGGTTTAATTTTATGGATCTTCACGCTTAGACAGACGGAACGACAAACCGCCTTGTCGTAATCTTTACCAAAGTAAAATGCTAAACACTTTGGTGTAAGCTTTTTATAGCCCTCAGCATTTTAAAGCCGGTTAAAGAACTGCCGTTTTAAGCACATAAAAGGTATAAAAATAATGTAAATAACCTTAAAAAAAAATGTAATAAAAAGTCGTTTTTAATTTTCATTTTCGACCCAGTAGCGAATATATAGAAAAATTAAAATAGAATTGCATTCATAAAATGAACCGAGACGATTTATATTAAGTTCATTGTAGCAATGTTGGATTTAAAATATGGTATTATGAAACCAATATTTTTTGTATTTAATTAATTAAATATTAATTAAAAATAAAATTATAATCTTTTTAAAGAATGTTAAGCTTTAAGATAAAATAACAAATATTTCGAGTCTCCGATCTTCGAAACCTGAGGAGAACTATAGATGATTTGCAACAATCTTTTATGGAATAGCTTTTAACAACTCGACCTTTTATCATTTTAACCCTTTTTCAAACGGAAGAATTTTAGAATTTAAAATAGTAAAATTTAAATGTGAAAATTTTTTATTTCATACTCAGGTGAAATTGGTATATTTTTAAAAGATTTTTACACACAATAGATCCTAAGGGCCGTAATGTAGTTTTCCTCCTACAATTCCTAAATAATCGGAATTTTTAAAAAACTAGTTTTATATTTATTTAAAAAAGAACATTTATTATAAACAAAAAAGAATTGTTTCCATAGATAAGCTATTTAGTTAAATAAAGAAAATTATCCTCAATACAATGTTTTTCAGAATTAGGTCGTTGAAATGGCTTAAAAAATTTTGTTCAACATTTTTTCATCCCTTGCCTTTTTTTAATTGGTATTTTGAAAAAAAAAAATCCAACTATAAACAAAAGAAAATATTTTCACATAAAATAAACTTGCCTTAAGGTCCCTGAACAACAGAAATCGTAATTTCCGATTATTTCAGTTCACTTACGAATATATTTCGATATTTTTAACAAAACATTCTTAAGTTTTTTTTTATTTTTTTTCAATTTAAAGACATTTATTTATTCAAATATTAATTATAATTTAATAGCAATACTATAACTAATAAACATTAGGGCAACGATTAACTTGATCTAAGACCCTATCGTTCGCAGTTGTTAGATTTCCTTGTTTATTTTATAGATCTTAAGAAATTTAAATATAGCCTCGATATTGTGTGATGATATTTTATTTGGGAAAAGTGTTTGTGTAACCAATTTAAGATAACTGCTGTTTGTATTAATAAGAAAAATACTCCACTTTAAAATAGTGTTTATAAAATGAGTTAATTGTACAAAGAAAGGAATACTTCTTTTTTCAATTTTTTTCGAACAACGAAAAAATTAACAAAAGTTTTATTTTTATCTTTTCGCTTCCACCATTAAGTTTGTCAACGCATTACTATTTAGGCACACCTCGCTACATAACGCACATATTCGCATTTAATATTTGTGTAACCACAGAACATATTTCTCTCTATAACTTTTTATTAGAAAAGGGAACTGCATTTGCTTTCACATATTTTTAGCACAAAAAAGAGCTCACAATGTCATACAAAAAAGTATTTATATGGTATTAATAATAGAGGGAAAAAAGTCTCATCATCTGGATTTTGTTTGCATAATGTTGGTTTGGGTACAATGATCATCTTTTGGTTTTTATGCGTTCATACAAATGTAGATGCACATGTTATATACGATTTAATTTAAAATTTCCTATATGTGGTTGGAATATTGATGTTCCATGCAGTAGCTTTTACCAAAAATGTTTGCTTTAGTTTAGTTTATTAGTTGTTTGAGGGGGATTTTATTGGGAGAAGTTTTCTCTAAATTATAACGCGTAGTGGAGTTAGATAGATGACAGATAGATGATAGATAGATGATAGATAGATGATAGATAGATGATAGATAGATGATAGATAGATGATAGATAGATGATAGATAGATGATAGATAGATGATAGATAGATGATAGATAGATGATAGATAGATGATAGATAGATGATAGATAGATGATAGATAGATGATAGATAGATGATAGATAGATGATAGATAGATGATAGATAGATGATGATAGATAGATGATAGATAGATGATAGATAGATGATAGATAGATGATAGATAGATGATAGATAGATGATAGATAGATGATAGATAGATGATAGATAGATGATAGATAGATGATAGATAGATGATAGATAGATGATAGATAGATGATAGATAGATGATAGATAGATGATAGATAGATGATAGATAGATGATAGATAGATGATAGATAGATGATAGATAGATGATAGATAGATGATAGATAGATGATAGATAGATGATAGATAGATGATAGATAGATGATAGATAGATGATAGATAGATGATAGATAGATGATAGATAGATGATAGATAGATGATAGATAGATGATAGATAGATGATAGATAGATGATAGATAGATGATAGATAGATGATAGATAGATGATAGATAGATGATAGATAGATAGATGATAGATAGATGATAGATAGATGATAGATAGATGATAGATAGATGATAGATAGATGATAGATAGATTATAGATAGATGACAGATAGATGATAGATAGATGCTGGTATGCCGTCTTCAGTAGCACAGATGGGGGCACGAACTAAATGCGGAGGTTCCCATTTGCTGGTGCAATGCCTCCATAGTCCTAATTTCTACTTGGTGTAGTAGTGTAGCTAATTTCCATGAAGTGTTGCTGCCATCTATGGGTTTGAGCGTCCTGGTTAGCGCCTCTGACTGGTTGGGACTGTCTTTGTTGGCTTCCGGAAATCCGTGCAACTGTTGGTATAGTGAGCGCATATTGTCTTCTCCCGCAGCTCGTTCCGCATTTTCTGCAAATCTATCCATTAGTGCTAACTTATCGTTTTTGGCAGATCTCTTTACAGCTCTATATAACTCACGATATTCATGGCTACGTCTATCCTGGTCTGCTATCGACTTCAGATTGTTCTCCTGCTAATGAGTTCTTACGTCCTGTCAGATATACAGTTTGCTCTTCCGCGCTGTTGGGTGCCAACTATTTCTTCCGCGGTGTTCCATAGTGATATGCACGTGTGTTCCCATGGGTGGACTTCATGTGCTCGTATTGACCGCGTCTTTCTTGTTTTCAAGTAGGTGAAGGTTGAGGGTGGGCGATCGGTTTGTGCTTTTGGTATGCAGAGAGTGCGATTTCGGTTCAACTTAATGGCAAGTTCTCCAGTGACCAACTCGTTGTCGATATCTATCGATGCTCCCCTCTTGATCCGTACATCAAGTAGCGACTGTCTCCATTTCTGGTTGCGTGTGAAATATTTTGCATAGTTCCGTAAGTCTCTCGCCGTTGTTGCCGCGAGTCCCGATCCCATGTTTTCCAATGGCTGATCTTATTCCGCTGTTGCTTGGACCAATCTTCGCGTTGAAGTCACTCATGAGTATATGGATATACTCCATATACCTCGATAAATTTTGGTGAGAGCAGTATAGAAGTCGTCTTTAGTGTCGTCACTGGCGTCTTCTGTAGGGCATAGCATTGCACAATGATGATGTGCCTATCTTTGCTTATCCATGAATGGAGTGACTTCTTCATCTTCATAGATATAATTATTCAATCTGTATCTGCTGCCGTCAGAAATCTTTTTCAATCAAGTATATTTTGAACTTAAATTGAGATAACAAAATACTTCACATGAGTTTGAAAGAATCAAATCAAAAAAAACTTGAATAAAGTTTAAGAAAAATTTAATCTCGAATTTTAGAACAAATTCTTGAAATCTTGAAAGAAGATTTTTTCATATGTTTTCAATAAGAACAATTTTTATTTATTCCAGAAATTTTTTCTTAAATGTAAAACTCTAATTTAGTTATTATTACAAATGAAGAGATTAACTTTCAAAATTTTCAATTCTAAATTTTGACACAATTTTCCAATTTCATAAGCATAAATCATTTAAAAAAACAATTTGCCAAATTATACAAATTGGATTATGAGTAATTAGAATTAATTGCAATCTTGATAATTGTTTCTTTGTTTTTCATCTCTTAAATGCTTAAAAGCTCAAATCTAAAGATCATAGCTTAAAAATAAGAGTTTTTTTTTAAATTCTCTTAACCTTCAATACGATTTAATATCATAGTAGTACCTCGGCGAATTTCGAATTTCTGCTCTTAAAAATAAACGCGCTGATAACGACAAAATACAGTCCAAATTTTTAGTACAAAAGATCTACAAGTTCTCTTTAGTCGATCAGTCGTTCAAATTATGTTCAGTGTTATGGGGGCGGTGTTTGGATTGATTATTTTATGTTTTTTGAGGCACTCCATTGGGAATCCAATTATCGGTCAGTCATGTAACAATGGCTCCGGTGAATGTCGTCCCATAGGAGATTGCGATAGTGAAGCGGAAAAAGAAGAGTCACCGGATTATTGTAATGAGGATGAGCTTATAGTTTGCTGTCCCATATTTGTGGATCCAATGAGGAAAGTCACCTCAAGATCACAGCTAGGTGAGCTGAGCGCGATAAATTTTCTAGAAGTTTTTAAGTGATTATTTTTTTTTTTGGCAGCTTGCGAATCATTTAGCAAGATTCGAGATGTTTGCCGCGAAAGGGAGATTATTGTTAATGGCACATTGGTTCAGGCCGGGCAATATCCCTTTATGGCTTTAGTGGGCGCACGTTATACGAAAAACTCTCCGATCCATTGGACCTGTGGTGGCAGCATAATACATCCAAAATATGTGCTAACAGCAGGTCATTGTCTAAATGTGGATTACAATGTAGCCGATAAGATTACTCCCTATGTGGTACGTTTGGGAGAACTGGATTATAATAGCACACTGGATGATGCTTATGTACAGAATCGTGCAGTAGTCGATTATTTTATGCACGATGAATATGTTGACTTTCCCAATGGTGCTATCTTAAATGATATTGCTCTGCTCTTACTGGACACGGAGATCATCTTTAATGCCTACGTTAAGCCGCTTTGTCTGCCCACAGCTGAAGCTATTGAGCAAGCGAAATTGACTGTAGCTGGTTGGGGTATAAGCTGGGTAGATCGTCCTGTTTATGTAAGTAAGTTACATAAAGTCGATTTGGATCTACTGTCCAGTGAACGTTGTAAGACAATGAAGAAGGAATGGAATGAAACGCAAATATGTGCGGGTCAAGTAACTGGACTGGGAGATGCCTGCCAAAGTGATTCGGGTGGTCCACTTTTTGTACATCATGAGAGTCATATATTTTGTCTTAGCGTGGTACATGGCATTTCGTCTTATGGAAAAAGTTGTAATTTAAAGCCATCGGCAAGTAGTTATACTCGAGTTTATAGCTATGTTAATTGGATAGAGGAGAGAGTTTGGCCAGAGTCATAAAAAAATGCTAGCATTCAAAAAGTATCTTCAAGCTTTTGTCATCAGCCGAGTTTGAAGATAGTTTTAAAAAACTAATTTTATTTATGGCTTCTGTCTTTTTGTACTCTCTTCCACAAATCTACTGCCTCTTAATTTATATTTTTAACACTTAAAGATCTATAATAAATAGTAAAAATTCAAATACGTGCATAAATTTCACAATTTAAATTGTCAACCGCTTTTTCAATTTCTGGTTTTTAATCAATAATCCCAATGAAAGTCATTTATCATGCTCCATGTCAGTGCCTAAAATTAGCATTGCAACATGCACACTCGTTCATGCAACAAACTAGACTTAAGTGTTTGTTGCATGAACGTGCCGCGAGCAACTATACTAGTATCTGAACAACTAGTTCGTAACCACTATAAATGTGTGCCTTGGTAGGTGGGACGTAAATATTATTTTTACTAGTTTACTTAATAAGTAGCGAATCTTTGGAACTGTCACAGCAATGGTTATATTTTTTTAAACTCAAATATTCTATTTAAAATTATAATAGAATTATATGTGCATAATATATTCTATGGCAAATAATACAAATATCTTTAATGTTAAGTAAAAGATTGCTTCTTTCAAATTATTTATTATAATAGACATGAGTTTAATCAATTTTAAATTTTTATTGAGAAAACTGAACATAAAAGATATGCAATATTTTCGTAATATATGAACTCCAAAACAGATTGGCCAGCGTTAGATATAATAAATTCTATGAAAAGTTACTGTATGGGAGGGTAATATGACGAATTCGTGATAAATAAAGCCACCGGATGGTTCCGGCTTCGAGAACACTATAGCAACCTTCCACCTAAAGCCTCAAACCGTTGCACTGATATAAAATTATGAGTTAGGAACTATCAGAACAGGGAAATATCAATACCATCATTCTTTCTGGTTGCTCTTGATGCAGTGGTAAAAATTAAAATAAAATCATATAACTGAGCCCAGTTAGATCATCTAAAAACCCTTCAACAAGCTGTTGGACAACAAATTTTAATAAAAATAAAAAACTTCTAAAAATGTAGTAGATATCTAGATGAAGTGCGAACGCATGATCCAACAAGGTGTTATTCATATGCGTTGTTCATATTCCTCTGAGAAAGAGAACACAGGTATAATTTTTGTTTTGTAGCTATATGACACAATGGACAAATTTTGATGAAACTTCGCAGAAATGTGCCGAAATTTATAATTTCTTATATTATGTAAGATGGGTTCATTTGGTTTAATTTTCTATGTTAAATATAAAAGCATTATTTTTTTTTTTTGCGCAATTTAATGGAAATAATAAAAAACCCTTATTAAGCAATGATTATTATTTAAATTTACCTAGAAAATATTACAAAAAATTATTTAATTTTGTAATGTAATAAAGTTTATAAAAATGTTGTTTTTTTTTTTGTTTCAAAACATCAAAAATTATAAATTTTTGATTTAAATACGAAAGATTTATATTTTTTTGTTTTAAAAAACTTACTTGATTTAAAAACAAGTAAGTATTTTTTATATTATTTATTACTCAGATCAGGAAAAAAATGGTTCAAAAATATTCTATCACTTAGTGACAATTAAATAAAATCTAAAAAATAATTTTGCGTATTTTAAGAAACTTTTTACAGAAATGCCAGTGATTATAATACTATATTTTCTTCGAACTTAATAATCCTTTTTGTAGCAATAGTATTCATGATTCCTTTACTGTCTTTCCGACCTTTATAAACGCAATTATTTTATTTGTTAAACAAACTCTTATATCCAAAAAAAAGAAAAATGTTAGCATTTTCTGATTGAGCTCTTTGGAGTAAAGTTACAAAAAGCTTGATAAAAAAGTGAAGAAAAATGAGGATATATTGCTCGAAATCTTCAACTTGAGATTTACACAAAAACAAATTCGAAGTGTGACCCCTCGACCGTGTTCCATTTATGTCACTTATGTATAAGGCCCCGGGCAGTACTTAACTTAAGCTTCAAATCGCTGAAGTTTGGTAACCCTACCAAAGTGGTAAAACAAGGCTGCACTCTCTTATAGAGCGCACCCAGCGGCCTTGAGAGTTCCCTTTATTAGAATTTTCTTCTATCTAACGAACGTTCACTTTCGAACCACTCCGCAACTATTTTCGTTTGAAGAAGATGCAACTTTTACAAGTACTCATATACAAATACACGCAGCGACCGTGAGAGCTCACTTTATTATCATCTTCTTCTGACTCACGAGTGTTCACTTTTGAACCACTCCGCAACCACTTACATACGTTTGAAGTAGTAACGTCTTTATCTAGTACACAAATGGAACAGTAAGAGCTTTCTTTATTATAATTTTCTTCTTTCTCACAAGTGTTCACTTTTGAACCACTCCGCAACCACTCACATTCGAAGTAGTTCAATTTTTCTTACCACACAAATACAAATATGACCAAATGAGTTTGATTTCCCTGAGCGCAGCTAAAAAAAGAAAATATTGAATTTCAAATGTCATTGCATATTTTGTGGCGTCCGTATGAAAATCAAAATCGGCTACATCCGTTTCCGCACACACACACACACACACACTAACAACAACTTAGAACACATACACTTAGTAGATTATGTATGTGTATTGTCAACGCACTTGAGTGTTTTTTCATGTTTTTTCTTGGCATGTTTATAATTTTCATTTAGATTTTGATTTCCATTGCGTGCCACTCGCTGATGATGTCATAGATATGGGTACATGGTACATACATGGAGCACGTAATATTAAGTATATACAATGAATACGAGTAAATGCCAAGTACACCGAGACTGACTACTCAATCAATGTTGAAAGCTTTACTTTGGTTCCTCGACTGGGGGCACTACGCATTTAGTGGAGCAGAGCCCTCAGTTTCAGTTCCACTTACAATCGCAGCAGAATCAATAACTAATGCGATTTTTACAACCTACTTTGCTGGCTTTTAATGTTAAAAGGCAGCAGGGAGCTGCACGGAAGATGGCGAAAAATATAAACAGGGTGTTTCGGAAGGCGGGACGAAACTTTTGAAATATAATAAGCAAAAGAAGAGTTGAGTTTGGGATAAAAATCACGAAATTACTGCTTTTTATTATTTTTATTGGACTGGAAATTAATTTTTTATTTATTATAATATGGGTCGGTATTATCATCTCGCTCCCTATTTCCGAAGCTCATGCTTTTTTTTTAATTAATCTATGCCTTATATTGGTGCTTCGATGGAGAATTATTATATAAAATAATATATTAATCATGCTCTAATCTTATAGAAGACTGCATTCCAATTTGCACTCTGAACAAAATCCATTGCAAAGATTTCTTTATAGAATTAAAGAATGATTTCACCATTTAATCTTAAAATAAATCCAAAATTTAAAAACATTGAGGCAAGTACGATATAATGTATTATCGAATATATTTTTTTTATTAAACAATAATAAAGTTGTAAAGGTTTTAGGAAGTATTATTTCGCAAATGGACAATATCAGGGTGGGAAGAGTGAATTATAAGCGAAGTAAGTTTTATTAAATAGATTTTTCTAAGATCAAAAACTATTCTGAAAATTTATAGGATTTTAGAAAAGTATGATAACTCAAATAAAGATTTGATCTTGAAGGAGACAATTGCCAGAAACATGCAGTCCCAAAATTAAAAAAAAATTTTTCGCAAAAAAAAAATCTCGCTTAGATTCCATTTGGGATCACAAAATATACAGAAAATTTAATACATTTCCTCTATAACAATCGGCAAAATTTATAAAAAAAAAATTTATAAAAAGATGGTCAGATATTTCAGTAAGAATTATTTATAAATAAAGAAATTTTTAAAATATTCCTTTTAAGAACAGGAAGTAGGATTTAATTTCCTCTATGATGATCTCGTTTCTCGACAAAATCTATAACAAAGATTTCTAAGATAATTATATTTTAGTAAGAGTTATTTACAAGTAAAGAACTTTTGAAGATTACTTCTTAGATAAGGAATTTTTTTACACAAAAACAATGTACCTAAGAAAAGTCTTAAAAAATAAATTTTTGAGAGCTTTTGTTGAAATTTCCCTCACTTTATAAAATTCTTGGCTTTAAAAACCGGAAATCTTGGAAAGGCAATTTTGTGTTATTTGAGTGAAAATTATTTAAAGAAGATGCCTGACAACAGTACTTATTTTAAGAGCTTTATAGCACGAAACAAAAAAAAATGTTTTCCCAGTTTAGGGCCATTTGCTCGAAAATTCTTCCCGAAAATTTAAAAAAGTTTTAAATCGTTCCTCTGAAAAAAAAAAAACATTTGCGGCAATCTTCCAATCTAAGATATTTGTGCGGCAATTATTTTAAATTACATCCCCAGAATACCATCCGGCTGCGATGAATACCGGCGGCGATGATTACCGATGTCGGTGACTATACCTCTTATACAAATACTTTTTCCTTAGCTGTCATTACTCTTTATCTTATGCTGTCACTGAAGAAGTTCCTAACCTATTTAAGAAATACTTGTTGGATGGTTTATTAAAAATAGGAGAGGTCTGTCTAATTTTCAATTTCACGGAGACAGACTACAAACACTTGGAAGTTCTGAGGTGCTATTCCCAAAGTTAGTTAAAAGGTTTTTTTCTATTTCTATAGCTCTAAATACTGATTATGATGATTATTCCTTTGGCTTGTTTTCATTTTATTCCAATACCCCGTAAAGTCTTTATTCTTGATCAGAATGATTAACGGAACCGATATAGTCACATTTATCTGTTCGTCCATTAAGATTTGAATATTCCAGAGACTATAGCAACTAGAGAGACCAGATTTTATCAAAAGATGTGCATTATAGTTAGGCAGATTGAGATTGTTGTTGGATATAGTCCACCATTCCCCCGTAGAGGAGTTTTACGCCTTATACACTGAAATATATTGGTCAAAGTTTGATGAAGTTACTTGCCTTTTTATTAAGAAAAGCATTTTGAAGATCAAATGGAAACCTTAAAGGTTATCGGAAAAATCTAACTTTGTTAGATCCCCTTCCCTACATTATTTATTCCATGCTGTACATATTACAATTTAGAACAAAAAAAGAAAAATTAAATACATGATATGTGTCAGTCCAGCTCGAAGCGGAATTCCGTTTCTTGAGTCAGGAATTTTTTCCGGTCGGGCTACTAGTCCAACGCAAACGACTTTTTTCCCTATCCGTCATCTTGGGGTCGCGCTCTCTATGAATTACAAGCTTCCCAAGGGAGCTCTCTAAATGTTAGCTTAGGTTATGTAGGCAGCTCGCATAGTGACTGAGATCACCCAGAGACCATGAGGTCCATTGTGTTGCCTTATTAAAAGAAAGGGAGGAAAAGAATTGAAAAAAGGGAGGGATTGTAGAGGAGGATCCAAAACTGTAGGACATTCCTGATCGCCTAAGTCTCTCCTGTTGCAGAACCATTTTGAGGATTCGATAAAAGCAATTAGATCCGCAATGGGCACGTAGGGTAGACTAGTCAGATCCTCAAAGAATGGTTTACCTAGAAACTGGGTTCGTTTACTCAGAGACCGAATCGTGATGGGAAACGTGTAACCTCAACGCTCTTTAGACTTAAATACAAAAGTTTTTTTACTTTGTTGTGGATACCAACCTCAGTTCCCCGTAACATTTTTCAACTACAAATACCTTTCTCTTCCAGTTTTCTGTACTCCACTTACATTATCAGTCATAATTGAAAGCATTCCGTCCCCCTAAAATTCTTCCAAAATTATTTCAGAGTTGCATAAGTTACAAAAATTGACAGCGTTGCCACTTTACCTAATCCAAGTTCCATTTCCCAAAGTTTGTTTCGAGCTATTGACGCACCCTGTATAAAAACTCAAAAATAAACTAAATCAACTTTTACAGCAATGAAGTAACGGAGTAAACAGTAACGGTATATAAAGCAGACTCCAACTGTAAACTGTTTACAGCTCAATGCACGCGCAGTTTCTTCCAACAATTGTATCTATTTGTTTCAATTGCCAAAGTTTCGTTTTCAGATACAAATGTATCTGCTGAATGTAGCTGTTGCTTTTGGACCAAAAACGTAAAAAAAAAAGTTGAAAAAGTTGTCGAAAACCCGCAAGTTGCTTGTAAAGATATAGCCAAAGATTTGGAGGCACTGAGTGGGGTCATAAATTTTGCAGCGAATGGAAAGTTACGTATCAATTACGTTTGGAAGACATTTTGGGTGTTATCGGGAGGTTTCTCCAAGTTGTGCAACTTATTTCTATTTGCTTAGTTTCCGGAGTAGTACAAAAACTTTACAAACTACTCAGACAAATATGGCAGTTTAAATAAGTATTTTTTTAGCAATCTTTTGGGTTAAGTTCTGAGCAAAATCTGTCAATTGATTTTGGGATACCCTGTAAATATTTTTTCGGGCTATGAATTGTGGGGTATTAAAGAAAGATGAAAAACAATTCATTTTTTCTTAAATATGTAGGCGCACATCAATCTCTAGAACTTAAGATCAAGAATCGAAGTTTTTTGCAAAATAAATAGTCTGCTTAGGAAGTTAATAGTTTCGTTCTTCACTGGTGACGTCATAAGCACCAAAAAGACAGCCAAAGTCAGATCCAACTGTACAATCTTAAGCGCAAACTCTCTTAATTCATTAGAACTTTCCTTAAACTTGTTGAAGACACTTGAATTCTAAGTGTTGGCATATCAAAAAAAAAAATTTTAACCTTAACCCTTAAGATCTATAAGATATGGGTGTTCATACAGACTGTGAGGATCACGATGCTCCCGATTATTAATTCAACAAATAGGCATTGAAGCCACTCCAAAATTCCATGCTAAATCGATTTAAAATAAAACGGCTTTAAGTTGGTTAAGCTCTTCTTCACTTGTGACGTCACAAGCGTCGAACACACAACCAAAGTCGATCCAACTCTTTGATCTTAAGCCCAAACTGCCTAAATTCATTTGCACTTTACTTCCAACTTAAAGTCCTATTGAAGACACCACAAACTGTCTGATATATTTGTTATACCTTTTTGCAAATGTAGCATGGTCTATAGCGCTTTTTTTTTTTGGTAGACCACACGAACAACCTGCTGAGTGTCGTCCTGACTAACTGGCTGGCTGCCTGCTGACAGTTGAAAACATCAATTTACTTTTATTTCCCCGAACGCGTTGAGCAGCGCAATCCTTGGCTGACGCTTTAGTATCTTTGGAATTTTTTTTCATCCTTAGCCAAAGGGTTGGTTGGACATCCTTCTCACCCTGCGCTCCCTCCCTGGTGATTCCTGCTTGCTGTGCTAAGTCGTTCAATTCAATTGATTCAATTGGGATTGTATCGGTCTTTTACTTTTTGTCTAACCCTTTTTTTTATGCGCATTTACCAACACTGTGCGCAATGATGGCGACAATATACTGCTAGATACTGTTATAGCCTTGTTGTTGCCATTCTTGGCGTTGTTGTTGTTGTTGTTGTTCTCGTCGCCCTGTCCCGAGTGTCTCATTTATCTGCGGTTAGTGGAGCGCTTAACCGGAACACTCCGTATGCGTGCCACCCAAAAAAAACGGTTCGATTCGGCACTGTGTTCCACGTTTTTGCACTTTATTGAAGAAAACATGTTGGTGTTGGAGAACGTGTGAGTTGCACCATTTGTGAAATTTAATAATATCTAATTTTTTGGCATTTTTTTTATGTGCCGATAATGTTATTAGCCTGACATTTGGGAAGGACCGATGGCGGAACCCCAATCACTCACACTTAAAACTAGGCATAGAACACTTCCTTGTACTGGTTAGGTTTTAAGCCTTTGGATACCCTTTAGTAGTAGGGGGTAAATTAGGTTAGTGCAAGAAAAAGCAGGAAATGATACTAAGACCAACTGTAGAATGGTAAGGGAAGGTGGGGCAAAGTGCGCCACTTGGGAAATATTCAATCTGGATTATCTTCACGACGGTAATCACTGGAGGCTTGAATTTTTTCCATACATAGCTCTAAACATCTGTAAGTGCGTTTTATTTGGGCGTGGCATTTGTGCTTTATTTAAGGAAGTGTGTTTTGCCCACCGCTTCGCAAATATTTCGTTAAAAGGAAATATAGTATTTTGGTCAAATTTTATCGGACTTGATTGAAAGCGAGTTTTTAAGTAATTTGTGGGTAATTTTAACACGAAAATAAAATTGGTTTGGCGAAGTTTCAGCTCGCTTTCGAACCACGAGTTACCGACTTGAAAATGTTCCTATGAGGCAAAGTGCGCCTGCTTAGCATGATGCATTTTACTTTTTTTTTTGTTTTGGCCCACCCAAACTTTACGCCGGGGCCGAAAGCGTCGCGGTTTCTGCCATCTTTACCGACCCCAAACCTACGAATAAAAAGTTACAACGAAAATAGTCAAAATAAAAAAAACTTGAGAATTAAGTCGATAAAAACATGTACTTATGTCCGTTTGTCCGAAAAAAAGAATAGGTTTTGACATTTTTTCGGAAAGTCCGTCTTCCTTTCTATTTTTCCCTTTCTCCTAATATAGTTATTTGAGTGACCTTTTTAAAGGACAATTCTTAAATTCGGCTAGACCTTTCCATTGTTGATTGCTTATTACCAAAAATATTTTTGAGTTTCTTTGAAAAATTAAAGGAAACAAATGAAATAAAGAGTTTTTCCCAAAAATATAGATTTTTTCAATTATTCGCGTGCAATTAACCATCTGCAGGAGCCTAGTTACTTTCTTTATTTGTTTTTCAACGCAAATAACAAAAACTGTCGCAGATCCAGGATTTTGGCTTAAGGAGGTTTCCACTTCGAATGTTTCTGTATCAGAGATTGCAAAAAATCGTCAACCCATTTTTCCAACTTTTTGGGAGGGGTCCTGAACCGGAAATCCTCGGTGGATTTGCACTCAATAAAAGTCTCAATAAATATGTTGGGACAAATTTTTTTATGAAAAATTTTTTACATAAGAGCAAATATTTTGTATATGAACATTTTTAACAAAATATTCGGATATTCTGAACGTCGATGTATCGAAACATCGACGTCTTATGCTCTAATTATAATATCTTTTATAATTTCATCTCTTTCAAAAGGTTCAATCTATCACTTCTTCTATCCTAAGTTATCTTCACTTGCCACTACGAGCATCTTTGACCAATCCTATATTATAAGTCACTCTTTTGGTCAACGGTGATCCCTTGGCACTTTTTTTTGATATACAGTTTAATTTTTATCTTGCTTCTTATTTTCAACTTTTATATTGTAAGTCCAAGTTTCGCCAGTTCTTGATGTGAAATTTTTTAAGCGGGTTTCGAGATATTGCGAAAAAATCGTTTTAAACTTTACTCTACTTAACAGCAAATATCTCTAGTTGTACTAAATGGATTTCGATAATAATTTGTTTTAATCTAGATAATTGAATTAAGCATCGACTATATTTAGAACATATTTGTGCCAAACTTACGACTTGGACACTAATTATTTTCATATAATAATAATCAATAATTCCTGACCTATTTTCGCGACCATCAATTACTTACGGTCTTTAAATTTTACAGGCGCTGTACGCAGGTCAAAAGAAACGCATTATTAAAATCGTGAGATGTTCCTGAAATAGTCGCCTTAATATACATATCATTTATCAATTCTGTCTAGAAAAATGATAAATATTATCTCGAATGAGATTTGACCAGTTTTTGTTATCTATTCGATATTCTCACGCAATATCGAATAACACTCTTATGATACCTTATTTTGTTACGTGACTTCGAATTCGAATTTTTTGATACATGAACGAAAAATTTTTAGGAGAGCTATTTTTATGCGTTTCAAAATTATTCATTCTAAGAAATCCTTTTCGCAAATACATGTTCGAAAATTAAGAGTCGAATAAATGGGTTTTAAGCCTAAATAAAAATTATTTTAATTTTTTGGTAGTACTATCTGCAATTACCAGGAATGGTTTATGTAAATAATTTTTATGTAAAACGTTTAAACTTGAAATCAACCAAAAAAAATCCTATTCGACCTGTGTTAAAAAGAACGCTTAGGTCTTTAAAAACCTGCTGCAGTGTATATTATATTCGTAGCGTCTAGACTTTAAGTTACCCACCTTTTTTTTGTACTACGGCCATTTGATATTATCGCCACAAACCACTCAATTGCCATGACTTGTAAAATTTGCATCAAAATTGTATCACACTACATTTCTCAGGGTGTCCTTCGAAGTTGTTTGTTGTTGTTGGTGTTTTTGTGCAATAAAAGTTTGTTTTTATTTTATGAACATAGCTTGAAGGAATTTTTATTTCCTGTGAGCTACAAATTTCTTTGCTGATTAGTTTGTGAGTGTATCAAAAATGTTGCGTAGTTCAATCGGCTTTTATGAGCAGAAATGGGACCTTAGTTTTCTTGATATTGCTGTCTATCAATTAACAATTTAGTGGGAGAGTATCCAAAAAAGAATTTCTAATAAATAAAACGATTTATATAGAGCTAGAATACTTTAATAGGCACAAAATTTTGGATTTCGGTTGTTTTTTTAATTTTAAATATATAATTAAGTTATTTAAAAAAGAAATTTAATGAAGCGTGAATAATATTTATTCCGGATCCTTCCAAAGGTAACAAAGTAATAATTTTGGCGACTTAAACATGCAATATGGGATTTTAGTATACCCTGCCATACCATAGAGACGATCTATTAAAACGCTTCAAGCGAGACGTGGAACGAGTACTGACGTAACCATAACAAAAAGAGAAAATATTTGTTATAAATTTTATTTGATTATTATTACTATAAATACTTTTGCTTTAGATATTTTCATAAATAGGAATAAGACTTTTGAAGAACTTAAGACAAAATTTCTAAGTGAATTTGAAGATAATGTACCGAGCAATGCGTAAAGCAGTTGTGAATTGTAAGTGAAATTGAAAATTTTTACATTTCAAAGTTTTTACATTTCAAAGTTAAAGCAAAAAGATTTAGTTTGCTTATGAAGAAATCGTAACCAGTTTGGAAAATCAACAGTTTTTCCTGGACAACAAAAACAAAAAAAAAAAAAAAAATGTCGAATGTATAGTCGAGCGCGGACGACTTTGGGATACCCTATACCACTAGCTTTGCAATAAAATCCGATTCCTTCACAAAAACCAAAATAAGAAGAATTTTTAAACAAAATTTTTTTTTTTGACCGTTCGTTCCTATGGGAGCTGTATGATATAGTCAACCGATTACGATCAAATTTGACACAGTGTTTCAATACCTTAAAAAGGATCTAAATGCCGAATTTAATTCAAATATCTTTACAAACAGACGAAACACAACGAATTTTGCTAAAAAAACGTTTATTTTGGACGATTGGTCCTATGGAGCTATATGATGATAGTCAACGATTTCAATAAAATTTAATATACTGCTAAAGAACTATAAAAAACTAACGAATACTAAATTTGGTCTCAATATCTTAACAAACAAACGAAACACAAAAAATTTTGTTAAAAAATCGATTTTTTGGAAGATCGGAGCTATGAGCTATATGATATAGTCAACCGATTTTGTTCAAATTTGGCACATTGCTTAAGTGGTCTAAAAAATTTACAAACGTCAAATCTGGTTACGATATCTTTATTAAAAAATTTTGCTTTAAAAAAGTTATTTTGGCCATCGGTCCTATGGGAGCTATATGATATAGTCAACCGATTTTGATAAAATTTGGTACAGAGCTTGGGGTACAGAGTTTGGATACCAAATTTGGTTACGATATCTTGAAGAACAAACGAATTATCCATCTAAAACTTTTTTTTGTCGAGCTCGTCTCAAACACCCCTATGGTAGCTATATAATTTAATCCCGATATCAAAAAAATAAAATAAACTTGTCTCCTATGGAATAATATGGGATCTAATGTGAAAGTTTGGTAACTCTAGCTCTTACCATCTCTGAGATCTAGGCGTTCAAACGTTCAAACAGACAGACGGACGGACGGACTTGGGTATATCGACTTCTCTATTCACCCTGATCATATTTTAGATAACTTTGGGTGTCTCCGACGTCTCCTTCTATATGTTACATACATTTTCGGCTTGCACAAACTTAATATACCCTTTGTAAAATATGTACAGGGTATAAAAACACTTTTCACTGATTCCAAAGCGGAGGTAAAAATATTACCTCTAGAAATAATCCAACATTTTACTTGGGATGTGTTTTTTGTATCCCTTATCTGAGGCCCAGAGCTTTGAACCAGGATACAAAAGAACGCGCTGTATATGTTAATTGACAAAGTTCTGATCATTGCATTTAAAGTAATTTTATTTTATTATTTTAATTCTCAACCTTTTCGTGAAAGATTTAAAGTTCCAACCTGCTCCATCTATTTGTTTTAGGTAAATATGATGCCCTTTCCGTCGATAGATAGAAAAACACTTGTGAAGTTTCCCCACTGTGAAGTGCAAACCAAGCAAATCTTTTATTGACTTTATCACTTGAGTTACCTTTATCGAAATGTTATCGTTACCACGGTGCGTATGAGCAATGTCACTATGCAATCGTCCTTACTGGCCACGTACACACTTATCTATGCTCACAAAAGATAAACTTCTTCTGTCATTGAGCTATTTTTCTAGTTGGGATTGTCTGTTCTCCGTCAGCTTTCCTGTCAGAGAGAAACTTTAGCATCAAAAGTCCTTTCCGTATCCTTTGGACAGCGGAAAACTTTGGCTAGTAAAACTACTTGCTCTGTTTGTTTTTCATATTTTCTATTACTCACATTGCAATCGCATTCCTTTTGCATTGCTATTTGCTACGTTTCGCTTTGCTTCCGTTCGTAAGGAGCATTTTTTGTTGCTTTCTTTCCGGGCACTTGAAATTCAATTTCAAGGAAATGTTTCGCAACACGGCAACAGGAATAAAAGCGCGATTGTTACGACTACTGAGTAAAAATGTGTGTACACGTTTGTCATCAAGGCACTCACTCAGTCAGTCAGTCAGTCAGTCATTGAGTCATTCGCTCAGTCTCTGAGTCATTCAGTCAGCAAAGCTGTCAAGCCACGTCTGTTTGTATTTGGATTTCCGTCTTGATACTTATAAATTGCGTAAAACTTAAGCATAGATACAAAGCTCTTTCTTCTTATACAAAACTCTTGCCGTAACTCCCTCCCAAATGCAATTGCAGAATTCTCAGAATATTTAAACATGAATATGCGTGTCGCATGCAGAGAGAGAGAGAGAAAGGATAACGTACTGTCAGGATACGTTTTGCCTACTTACATATGCCGATGCTGTTTCCTGATTGTTGTTTTTGCAACATTTTGCGTGTTGTTCCCACGAGTTAAGTAAGAATTTTGCAATCAAGCTATCTCTGCTAGGCTATACCCTTGTTTATGGTGCATAATCGGTTGTATGCAATTGTTAAACTTTTTGGTAATTAATATTTTTGCAATATTATGCATGCTATCCATAAGAAGAATTTTGTAATCAAGCTAACACTGTAGGGTATACCATATTCAGAGTACAATCGGTTGTATGCAATTTATTTTAATTTTTGGGGATTGTTGTTTCTGCAATATTTTGCGTTTTACCCTCCAGAAATAAGTAACAATATTCCTAATCAAGCCACGCCTGTGAGGCTATACCTTGTAATGTATAATCTATTGTATGCAAATTTTTTTTAAATTTGTAATTGGTGTTTCTTTAACATTTTTTTATTTATTCTTAAGAATCAAGTAAGTATTTAGCCAACAAGCTATCTCTGCTAAGCAATAGCCGTGTGTATGATGTATAATCGGTTGTATGCTATGTTTAAAAATTTTAACGATTGTTGTTTCTGCAAGAACTAAGAAAGAATTTTGTAATCAAGCTCTGGATGCTATGGAGAAGTAAATGCAAACACTGCTATAGAGTGAGGAGGAGTTGTGAGGAGCTTATAATCGGTTGTATGCAATTTTTTAATTTTAGTGATTGCTGTTTCTGTCACATTTGGCGACTTTTACTCAAAAATAAAGTAAGAATTTTGGTAACAAGCTGCCTCTGTTTGGCTACACCCTTGGGCATGCTGTATAATTGGTTGTATGCAACTTTTTAACTTTTACGCCTGTGTATATAGTGTTTAATCGGTTGAATGCAATTTATTACTTTTTTTGTAAATATTGTTTCTGCCACATATATCGTTTTATCTTCAATTCCTGCTTCGGTATACCCTTGCATAGTGCTTATTATTGGTTGTAAGCAATTATACAATTTTTTGCAAATATTTTAAAAGTATAAAAGCATTTATAAACACTATTTTTGGAATTATTAACTTGCATTTTTGCATTCAAGTCATCTCTATTAAAATTATACCCCTGAATAGCGCGTATAATCGGATGAAAGCAATTTTCAAATTTTTGTCGGATATTTTGAGAGCAACTTATAATAAAATTTTTAAAAAAGCCATCACATTTTTGACGCTCTTGCAAGTTTTCCTTATCTCTTCCATAAACCTTTAAACTCACCATCGCAAAGAGCCTATAACCGATTTTAGGCATTTATGAAATTTTTAGAGGATATTTTCCAAATACTTCTGGAATTTTTTAACGAAAATTTTTGCAATCAGGCATCCCTATTGAGGTATACTCTTGCATAGCGCGAATAATCGGTTGTATGTAATTTCAAAATATTTTTCGGATGTTCTGAGATCTCAAAGACTTAATCATTAAATGAATCACAAAGACTTAATCATTATATTGATTGCAGAAGCTATCACACCCTAAATGAAATGTAAGTTATACTAATTTTTCCCGAAAACCTTTGCGTAGAGCATATAATCGACTGTAAGCAATCAACTTTTAGAGGATATTTAAAAAAAATGTAATTTATGAACATTATCGTCGTATATTTTATCGAAGATTTTAACAACCTAAGCTATGCCTACTAAGGTAAACCCTTACATAGCGCGTACAACCGGTTGTATGCAATTTTTAAATTTTTGGTGGATGTTTTCAGGACAAATTCATAAAAAATAAACTTTTGCTTCTTAAATATTTTATCTAAGCCTTAAAAACTAAGGCAATTGGAAAAACAGAAATCCAAATACAGACAGCCAAACAAATACGATCGAACTCTTAATATCTTCTCAGCCGATACGAAAAAGGTTTTTAGAATCAATTCATAATACATAATGGGAATGTAGACGAATGTAGAATGTAAGTAATTTTATTTATTATACTTCCAGGTGGCATTGTTTTAAAATTTATTTATTTATTTATTTAATAATTTTAAGTACATTTAAAAACTAACCTTACTAAATTAATATGCACTGGCTGCAAAGGAAAATAAATTTAGTTTAAACTCCGAATTGGTAACTATCTAGCTCATCGGAATGATCTCTCTTTAAGATGATAAACTTCCTATAAAGACTGCCCTGAAAATAAAGGAAATTTACCTACAGGTCTAGGGTCAACAAGTTTAATTGAAAAAATTTATATTTATGCCAGGGAACAGAAAACCATCCAAATTTTTTGAAAAATTTTTTATTTGTTCGTTTATTTATAAAAATTTTTTATAGTTGGTAGGTTAATCGAAATATTTATGAATATTTCTGTTAGTTTGTAAATATATCAGTTTAAGTTAAATCTTTTTTTTTTGTTGTTTTATTGGCGAAAAATTTCATCAAGCTTTTCCTATAAATTACTGAGATTATGTTCATTTTTCAAAAAAGGCATGCTTATAATTCTTAAATGGTTCAAGCAATGTATATACATTACCCCTATACAGGGGTAAATTTTATTTATATTTGTATTTTCATTTTTATGTTTATAAATTTATTTACTTTGCAACGGTTGTATTATTTTTTATATGATGACATTTTTTATAAAAAACATTTTTCGAAATTAAAAGAAAGTGTACTTTAGCAACCTGCCTTTGTGAATGGAACATATAACGGATATGTGGATGAAATGATATATCTGTACTCATACCCGAGTTAATACTAATCATATTTGGAAAAGAGATTTATGCTTAACCACGTTTCAGAGCATAGTCTCAAAGTCTCAAGATTTTCATTAAAATTTTTAGGCAATAGGATTATTTCACAAGAGCGATACAACTCAAAGGCAATACAGTTGTTGAGGCTGCTAGCGCCATCTAGCGTAATTTACTACAAAAAAGTGGGTGCACTGTTTGCTAACAAAGCTGCTTATCAGAGGAAAAATCTTAGCTCTTAAAATTTTACTTGCTCCTTTTTATAAATAATTTTGTTTTGTTCCGGCGGTGTCTGCGATGCTGCGTACTTACTTTAAAAGAAATCATGTCTTTAAATCAAAAAATGGCGGACGTAAAGTCGGGCGCGGACGACTTTAGGATACCCTGTACCACTGACTTGTAATAAAGTCAGATTTCTTCACAAAAAACCAAAAACAGAAGAATTTTTAGCAAAAATTTTTTTTTGACCGATCGTTCCTATGGGAGCTATATGATATAGTCAACCGATTTCAATAAAATTTGACACAGTGCTTAAATACCTTAAAAAAGATATGAATGCCAAATTTATTTCAAATACCTTTACAAACAAACAAAACACATCGAATTTTGTATAAAAACCGTGTTTTTGGACCGATTGGTCCTATGGGAGCTATATGATCTAGTCAAACGATTTGGATTAAATTTGGTACAGTGCTTAGGAACTATAAAATACTCACGAGTGTCAAATTTGGTCCCAATATCTTAAAAAACAAACGAAACACAATAAATTTTGTTAAAAAATCGATTTTTTGGAAGATCGGACCTATGGGAGCTATATGATATAGTCAACCGATTTTGTTCAAATTTGGCACATTGCTTAAGTGGTCTAAAAAATTTCCAAACGCCAAATCTGGTTACGATATCTTTATTAAAAAACGAAATATAGCGAATTTTTCGTTAAAAAAGTTATTTTGGCCGATCGGTCCTATGGGAGCTATATGATATAGTCAACCGATTTCGATCAAATTTGGTACAGTGATTCGGAACTATAAAAAACTTTTGAATACCAAATTTCGTTACGATATCTTCATAAACAAACGAATTATTCATCTAAAACGCTTTTTTTTGTCGAGGTCGTCTCAAACACCCCCATGGGAGCTATATAATTTATCCCCGATATCAAAAAAATAAAATAAACTTGCCTCCTATGGAATAATATGGGATCTAATGTGAAAGTTTGGTAACTCTAGCTCTTACCATCTCTGAGATCTAGGCGTTCACACGGACGGACAGACGGACAGACGGACATGGGTATATCGACTTCTCTATTCACCCTGATCATATTTTAGGTAACTTTGGGGTGTCTCCGACGTCTCCTTCTATATGTTACATACATTTTCGGCTTGCACAAACTTAATATACCCTTAGTACCATACGGTACAGGGTATAAAAAGTGGGTGCATTGTTTGCTAACAAAGCTGCTTATCAGAGGAAAAATCATAGCTCTACAAATTTTACTTGCTCTTTTTTATAACTAATATCTTTTTTATTACTTACTTTAAAAGAAATCATGTCTTTAAATCAAAAAAAAACATTTTTTTAATTTAAAATATATAAAAGTTTATCAAGAGTTTCTATTACAGCAATATATATATCCGACAATCAATTACGACTTATTAATTTGACATAAGATAGAATTAGAAATTAAATTATTAATAAAATAATGCAATTAAAAAAAATGTTTTATATAAAATATATCAATTATTTCAGTAGTAGCTATTTATTACATTAAAAATTAAATTAAAAATTTAAAAAACCCCCGAACTTAAGTAATTTTCATTTAAAAAGTGAAAAATAATAAAAGAAACTTAATGTTAAAGTACCTAAGAATCTATTAATAATTCTAAAAAAATACGTCGCGTTGGGGGACACGCGAGGGCAGACGTCGTTGACGGTCGTATCTTACATGCTAATTTTTTGAAGTAATTCTATGAAAGTTTTTGAAGTATTTTCTTAATTTTGTTTTTAAGTTAATCTTTGTTGCTTAATTAGACTATTTGTATTTAAATTGTTAGTTTAGGAGCGGTCCCCCAACGCGACGTATTTTTTTTAAGAATTATTAATAGATTCTTAGGTACTTTAACATTAAGTTTCTTTTATTATTTTTCACTTTTTAAATGAAAATTACTTAAGTTCGGGGGTTTTTAAATTTTTAATTTAATTTTTTATTTCATCCTTTTTATAGGTAGGTTAGGTTAAGTTAGACTTTAGTATATTATAATATACTTACTATAATTTAGATTCTTGTTAAGGTATAGATCACATTTAAGGTCAAGCTCGTTTGCTTTTTTTACGCATTCTCCCCAATTTCACTCCCCACAACTTTTAAACGGCTCAACCGACTTTCATCAAACATGTCTAGGAACACTCGCTTATAAGTCACCTTTAATACAAAAAAAAACTTAATTGAAATGACTGCATGCGTTCGGGAGTTATGATGCCACAGACAGACAGACAGAAAAATTTTAAGCCAATCGGACAAAGTTGATGTTTTTAACTTCAAATGGCCATAACTTCTAAACGAGAAGCGATAGAGCAAAATCTGAGGTTATTTTTGCTCTATCGCTTCTCGTTTAGAATCAGTGGCGTCGTCAGCTACAATAGGACCAAATTTTAAGCCAATCGGACAAAGTTGATGTTTTTAACTTCAAATGGCCATAACTTCTAAACGAAAAGAGATAGAGCAAAAATAACCGCAGATTCGAATCAGTGACGTCGTCAGCTAGAATAGGACCAAATTTTAAGCCAATCGGACAAAGTTGATGTTTTTCTCCCCACTTTCACTCACCACAACTTTTAAACGGCTCAACCGATTTTCATCAAACATGTCTAGGAACACTCGCTTATAAGTCACCTTTAATACAAAAAAAAACTTAATTGAAATGACTGCATGCGTTCGGGAGTTATGATGCCACAGACAGACAGACAGAAAAATTTTAAGCCAATCGGACAAAGTTGATGTTTTTAACTTCAAATGGCCATAACTTCTAAACGAAAAGAGATAGAGCAAAAATAACCGCAGATTCGAATCAGTGACGTCGTCAGCTAGAATAGGACCAAATTTTAAGCCAATCGGACAAAGTTGATGTTTTTCTCCCCACTTTCACTCACCACAACTTTTAAACGGCTCAACCGACTTTCATCAAACATGTCTAGGAACACTCGCTTATAAGTCACCTTTAATACAAAAAAAAACTTAATTGAAATGACTGCATGCGTTCGGGAGTTATGATGCCACAGACAGACAGACAGAAAAATTTTAAGCCAATCGGACAAAGTTGATGTTTTTAACTTCAAATGGCCATAACTTCTAAACGAGAAGCGATAGAGCAAAAATAACCTCAGATTCGAATCAGTGACGTCGTCAGCTTCAATAGGACCAAATTTTAAGCCAATCGGACAGAGTTTATGTTTTAAGCTTCAAATGGCCATAACTTCTAAACGAAAAGAGATAGAGCAAAAATAACCGCAGATTCGAATCAGTGACGTCGTCAGCTAGAATAGGACCAAATTTTAAGCCAATCGGACAAAGTTGATGTTTTTCTCCCCACTTTCACTCACCACAACTTTTAAACGGCTCAACCGATTTTCATCAAACATGTCTAACAACACTCGCACATAAGTAACCTTTAATACAAAAAAAAACTAAATTGAAATCACTGCATGCGTTCGGGAGCTACGATGCCATAGACAGACAGACAGACAGACAGACAGACAGACAGACAAACAAACAGACACGTCAAACTTATAACACCCTCTTTTTGCGTCGGGGGTTAAAAACAAATTTAAAATATAATAAATTACAACCCACGAGTTTTTTAAATATTTTTTTTTGGTAGGTATTCATAGGAAAAATTATATTAAAATTATAAATTTAATAAATTATAAAAAAAAACAATTTTTTTGGTTGGGTTTCCTCAGCAAGAGCCAAAGGAAAGTCCTAATCGAGTCCATGGACAATCTTTTAAAAAACCTAGAAATAACTTTGCCTATAACAAATCTCTCCCGAAATCTCATATAACCTTTTGCTAATTTAATGGCTAAAAGGGTATAAAAGCGACATTTAAGATGTCACACTAAATTACAAGAAACACACGCTTACCACACATACTCAGCCAAAACACATACACAAACACGCGGTTTAAGTTTTTTAGCACACTCTTGCTATCCTGCTTGCACGCACTTACTCCATCTCACTCTCACACATCCCAAGTTCTCTTCAAAAAACGTGCCATATAAAATATACTCCTCGTATATATATTCGGGAATAAAGCTCCCTGCTTTGCAATTTCTCTCGTTTTTCCGGCTTTTCTTTTTTGTTGTTGTAGCTCCTTTGTTGGCAAAAGTTTTTTATAGCCGCAACATGCAACATATTTGTTGTTGTGGTTGTTGCATGCACCCGTATCTGAATGTGTGTACTATGTCTGTGTGTGTTTGTGTGTATGTGTTTGTGTGTGTTTACAATGGCTGCCTGCATGTAATGCACATCTGCTAAAAACTTTGTTGAATTATTAAGTATACGCACTTTGCGGCATGACCAAAAATGCTCTTAGAGCCTTCAAGTGACAAAGAACTAATAAAGTTTTTTATCCTATTTTTTGCTGGTCTAAAAATGACGTGAAAACAAAGAAAATTTAAGTCTAGGCTTAATCTTTAATGGTATGTGACCAACTATTGGCAACTCTTTGGCTAAAAACTAAGGACCACTCTAATGGAAGCTTTTGTATCCTGTGCCCAAAGGGTAAAAGGGCATATTAAATTAATAATTATTGTGCTTAAAATATCAAATTGTTGATATACTCTAAAAAAAATTATTACCGACTGGTACACCTATAACTTATAAACATCAAAAATTTAATATTATATGAAATAATATATTAAATAATATTAAACTGTTTTAGATACGTTTTTTTTTTAAAAATTATGCCCATTTATTTACAGTGTATCTTAAAAGCGGCATCTATTAGTGATTTTTATGCCAAATTGTTTCTCGTGCAACATGAGATGTAATGCATTGGCTTCTTGAACAAAAACGTTGCAAATTTGGCAACTACTGCGGTTCGAAAACAAACACCTGAATGTTAGTTCTAAGGGAGTTGTTTATATTTCCAAATGTAATCATTAATTACTGCAACATCTCTAATTACTTAGATGTAGAGCATCTGCTTCCTACGAAAATGTTGCCTAATGATAAAAGTTTTTGTTCATGGTTTTTGGTTCAGTGTTGATTAGAATTGTTTAAAAAACTATTGCATACTTTAAAAAGTCGGCTTTTGGTTAAAAGTGACTAAAAAAAATAAAACTTAATTTAAAACAAAACTATCAAAATTTTTAACGCTAAGAATATTTTGGCAATTGACATGCAGATGGCGCCAGTGAAAATTTCAGCAAAAATCAAAACATTTATGGACAACCGCAAAATAGATGCACAAGTTTGGCTAAAGACCAGATAATTGTCGTTTAGGGGCCATGTGGGGCTCCAAACAAGGCAAACAATATGTTTAACAATATGTTGAAAACATCCGAGAACATGTGAAAATTGTACGGAAATGTTGCCGGATTTGGTACTGTTTCTTCAAACTGAAAATTTTTCGCCAAATGTGAATTATTGAATTCGAATTTTAATTCTCTACAAAATCTTCGACACTCAGTTCTGCATTTAAAAGATGACTTTATCCACATAATTCCATTTAATACCCTGTACTAAAAAGTACAAAGGGTATACTAGATTTGTGCAATGTATGTAACGAACAGAAGGAGGCGCAGCTGACCCCAAGTCCTTACCAAAATGATTATTATAGCCTCGGGTAGCGATTGAGCCATGTCCCTCCGTCCGTCCCTCCGTCCGTCCGAGTGATCGCGTAGATCTCAGAGACTATAAGAGCTAGAAACACCAAACTTTACCATATTTCCTCAGAAGATGAAATTTTTTCAATCTATAAATATCTTTCCCCGATCCCACGCAGTAGATTTTCGTGGTTTTTGGCAACACCGTTTAATATTTTCATCTGAAATTTAACAGGTTGATGCGTTACGGTTCCATGCATGTTTGTATCAAAAATTAACAAAATCGGACAAATACAGCAAAACTATTGTCAAAAATATTCAAACTGCGTCAATATTTGACTCTACCTAATTATGGTTACAAGTGACCTCGAATAACAATTTTTGGAAAACTGATTCATGTGGCTCTAATGAACAAATCCACATCCAAATTCTATCGATGCGGGCCCCCACCCCCGCAATCAATTTACCGTGTTATCTCCCACACCCCTCAACATATCAACTTGAAATTAACCCAAACACTTTAATAAGCTTTTTGGACGTAACTTGCGAGTTTCACCACAATCGGTAAAAATATTCGGAGCTTATAGGTATAAATATCGAATTTCACAAAAAAAATCAATTCCAATTGGAAAGTTCTTCGTAGGAATATGCAGAAAATATTTTCCGATTTTAATATTTACCTTTTGTTTGTAGTTGCTGCCGCCATCTATTGTTAGTTGCGCCATCTACATGTTAGTTGCCTAGATATGGGCAGCACTGTTTGGTGAAAAATTCAACGCACAAAATAAGTAGTGGAAAGTGGGGTGAATTCGGAAGGGAGGTGAACCCGGAAACGCACTTGACTATGACAATAATTTTCTAATATTTTTTATAATATTCCGATTCGAGTACACGTGATTTTCTGTTCAGTATAATTTTTCTAATAGAAATGCTGCTTTGAAAGGGATATTTTAAGTTTTTGTATCGCTAAAATTTCAAAATTTTTTCGAGTAAAATCCAATGGAAGTATATAGGTATATAATATATCCATAAAATTATTTAGACTCTATACTTTCAAAATGCTAAAGAATGCGTCTTGAATTTTGCAAGCGAAAAGGTCGATTTGGGATGAATTCAGAAATTTTAAATATAGTTTCAGCACGATTTTCGTTTCGTTTTTTGCAAGCCGCATGAATGACGCTACTCCTTTCCAAAAAAGTAGATTTAAGGTATATTCGGTTCCAAGTTCCGATGATTTGTTGGAAATTTTGAACGCAGTGAGAATCGACAATTTCCCTATTTTTAAAAAGAAATCGTTTCTCTTGCTCTTTGCCTAGGCTACTATTAATTTTTTTTTACAAAATTATATAGAAATAAAATGTTTGCAATGAAATCTAATGACAGTTCTTATCATTTTTGGACACTGCCGGACTTACCTGTATTTAATTCTATTTTCAATTTTGAAAAAGATTTGGTGATATAATTTTTATTTCACTTTCATTTATTTTAAGCTTTGATGATTTATTGAAAAATCTGAAGGATGTGAAAATCGACAAAAGGAGTATTTTTTCAGGCGATTTCCCTTTTATCTTTTTTAAAAACATTTTTCAATCCATTTCAAAATTGTTCGTATCGATCTGAAATTTCGACGCAATGCAGCTTATCTAATGCTACTTTAAATTTTGAAAAACAATTTTTCATACTATTTATATTTCACATTTATTATTTTCTAAGTTCAGATGACTTGTTGGAAATTCTGCAGATAGTGAATATCTTTGATATGCCTCTTTAAAATAAAAAATAATTTGTTTCACCTATTTATTAGGCAACAATTATTATTATTCCACATCCATTCATTTCAATGTATTATCAACCTTCTTTTCATAATATAAAGGTAAATAAATATGTCGGTTTTTATCATTTTTAGACCCTTACGGATTTACCTCAAAAATTGGAAAATGACGAATTTGGCCTTTTTTGCTAGGGGATCAATCAACCTGACCAAAAATTTTCGTATCGATCTGAAATTTTGACACAATGTAGATTATCCGATGATACTTTAAATTTTGAAAAAATTCGGTCACACTCATTCACATTTATTAATTCTTAGTTCTTTGTCGGAAATGCTGAAAGCAGTGAAAATCGACGATTTGCCCCTTTTTTTTTTTATATAATTTTTTTAGGCTATTTATTTTTATTCCATATTTAAAATTACTTCAATGTATTATTAATATTAACCTATTTTTTACCAAAAATAATAGAAATAAAGAACTTGCGATTAAATTTTATCATTTATCATTTTTAAACACTCCCGGAATCACCCTTCAAAAAATTGGGAAATCACGAGTTATGACAATTATGCTCGGAGATCAATCTACATAACGAAAATTTTTCGTATCGATCTTAAATTTTGACATCAATGGTGCTTATTCAATGCCCTGAACGGCACAACTTTCATTTTTGATATAGAAAATTATATGTCCATCTAATGATTTACAAAAAAATTCTTTCGAACGTACACTATATGTAACTAATTTGACATCTATATGAATTTTAGACTTCCTTCAATAAAAACTTTCAATTTTGAAAAAATAAGTCAGCCCAAAAAATTTATGAAATATATATTCTTCCGAATTCATCGCCACTTTTCACTATCAGTATTTTCTTTCAAGAACTTTGACGTACTGACCTGTCCAGAAAAAGGCGGTATTGACAAAAAATTTTGCTGTTGGTACTTAACCTCGTTTCCATTAAATTCATACCAAGCCGTATGCATGTAGCTACCACCCAATATAAAGGGTGTTTTTTTAGAGTTCAACCAGTTTAAATCATAATAAAACAAATAAATATATTTGTAATACCAATGATGCTGGTTTTTTTTATGGAATAGAAAATTGAATGATATTATTGTTTAAAAATTATTTCGGCCACATAGACGTCAGCGCTGGCTTGTACAAGGCGCAATCTGGAATATCAATTTTCACAAACTTTCCGAAGCATTTGTGAACGTATTCCGCAAATAATTCCTAGAATTTTGGTTTCCAAGTGCTCAATATTCTCGGGTTTATCGATGGATGTATAAGACAAGTGGTCTGTGGATGTAATGGTGTTACAACAAGATCTTGTGGATTATTCCCATTCCAAATGCGACGATTCTGCTCATTCAACCAAAAATTACTTCAGTGGAGAACCAAATTTTGAATTAGTTTGACGAACGGAAACATAATTGTGATATAAAATTTTAAAAATTTGCAAGCGTTGCTCTGGTGTCACTCTATCCATAATGAAATGTCAACCCAAACTCAACAAAAAGCAACAATCAGCTGTTAAACGCGCTGTCAGATAAGGCAGCGTTGACAACTCAACGTTGTGAACCTCGAAAAAAAAACACGCTGTAGTAACAAAGAAGTTTCCACACTGCTTCATCGACTCGTTTAATTTTTTAGTACCTTGTAGATCTTGCTTCAGATTTGTTCAGATATCTTCCCCTACACATCTCCTTCTTTTTTATACGGATTGAAATAGAGATTGAACATTTTTCTGAAATTTTCTTCATCAATATTTGAATATCCAATATTGCCAAATTGAAAAAAAGTATTGATTTGCACACATCGTAGTACCCAAGGCGGTAAGCGCGGTAATGAACCAAATTGCAGCAGCTGGCCACAAGAGTTCCTCTCTTGCGGCGTTTTTGTGACGTCAGCAGAACAAAGAAGCAACTGCAAATATAACACTACAAAAAATTACAGCCAACGAAATAATTTGTTTTTTCACATAAACATTTTTATTATATTTTGTGATTTTATGACAAGTCTGTATCAAAAATGTTTTTTTGTAATTGCAATGGGACAATGAAGTCTATTACAATTGAGTTTTAAAAACT
Source organism: Chymomyza amoena (assembly GCA_037043745.1). Taxonomy (NCBI): domain Eukaryota; kingdom Metazoa; phylum Arthropoda; class Insecta; order Diptera; family Drosophilidae; genus Chymomyza; species Chymomyza amoena. Next base: position 38,477 of record JBAMAX010002294.1, on the reverse strand, counting down.
GTCTGAACTTATGACTAATTTCCATGCTTAAAGTATGATTTTTATGGGATTTTCTTGAATTATTTTTTTTGGTTATATATCACTGCCATTTAACTGCATTCAACTGACGTGGATCAATATTGAGTCCCAGTTTTTCCAGCTTATGCACCTTACGCATTTGCCGGTACAACTTGCGTTTGAAGGATATCTCACGATTTAGATTCATAATCTCAATAGTATCATATTGCCGGATGTTTCTGATGGTCTGCAATATCAAATTATCCGTCAGATGCAGCTTGATGGTGGACATCTTCATGAAGGGTGCATTGCGGCGACGCAGCTCCTCACGATAGGCAAAGAGGGTGTAGTGTAATGAAGGTAACTGCGGCAGCGGACGCTCCAGTTGTGGAAATAGTTGCTCAGCCATAAGGTTAAATATAGCTTTAAATTTTTCTCACTTTAATTTTATAGTAATTTTTGCGTTAAATTTTGTGCTCCTGTTTTGTCGAGCGCTAAGCGTGCAGTGTTTATCCTTCCAGAGTTGCACAGATTTTTATAGTCGACTTGTTGCCACGACTACCTGAATTTTGGCCAACCTTAGCTGGAATTTTCCATGCTTCCAGGAACATGCTGTTTATTTAAGCAGCTGGCGCTAGGCATGCCAGCTACCTGTGTCCTGGAATCCAGCGAATTCTGTGACATCCTGCAACAGCAGCTGCAACTTGAGGCACGCGATTAGCAGCCTGCTGCAAAAAAAAAAAAAAAATTCCCAAAACGACAACCGTATACACTGTATTTTATATGACTTGAAATTTATATTAGTATCTGGATATTTTCACGGTTTATGACTCACAAAATTCTATTTACTAGTTTCTTGTGCAATTTTCTAGTACCATAAACAGCTCGTTCAAATACATATTAAAAGTGTCCAAATGCTCTGCTTAAATTTTTAATGAGCTTGTGACCTGGATAGAATTATTTTTTTTTCCTAGCTCTTTTATGGTCCTTTGAAAGCAGCATTTAAGATGCTTAGAATTTGTTGGCGCAATGCAATTAAAATAAATTGCATTGGGTCAAAATGACCGAAAGTATGGCTCAAAGCTGTCAAAGGATTAAAGGTGTACCTTATTTGTGTAGGACCTCAATGGGTCATTAGAGATCTAGTGCTGGGAGTAAATGACATTTGGTAATGCGATTAAATTAAACGAGGCAAGTGCCTATTTAAAAAGAATATAGAATTTTTTTCCCAGACTTGTTCGAACGACTTTGAGCTGCCCTGTATCCACACCACAAGCAAATAAATTAATATATCTAACTCAATTAAATTCGGCATAGGAATGTTGAGAAACAACTTAAATATTGAGGAGCTCTTAGGTACTGAAATGCAATGGCTTGCATGTGATAGGATAAGGCTTTTTTTAAACAGCTTAGATTTGCCAGCTCCTCTCTAACTACAACCCGAAGAAGTTCAAAGTCAGTGATAACTCACGGGACGAACACCGTGAGAGTCCTTATGGTGCTTTCTGACGAGCACATTGTAGGCTCCGCAGCTACTTAGACAAAATTGGCATAGCGGATAGTGGACTACGTCGCCTCTGTACCATGAAGGAAGAATCTTCATCGTATGTATTATGCCAAGTGTCTGGCACTCGCCGGAAAAAGAAACAAGCTCCTTCGCATGTACGTTCTCCCACCGGAGATCATCGTTACTCATAAGTCCGAACAAAATACTGGAATACATGCAGGCCACAGCACTTTTGGGAGAGTTCTGAGCCATGAACACCTAATATAAATAATAATAACATAATAATAGCTAGACAGCTCTGTACAAGGCAGAGATCACCCGGATATCTTGCGGCCCACTGTGATGCCTATTGAAGAGACAGAAGGAGTAAGGAAAAGACAATTTTAGGGGTAAAGCGAATAAATGCTTTGGGGAGGTGGAATAGCCAGTCTTCTTTTATTCCATTAACTCCTCTAGCATGCGCCAGTGAGTCCCAAATTTCGCTTAATCATCTTGCTTGCGAAACCATCTCGAAGCTTCGATAAAAAGAGTCAAGTTCCTCATGGGTAGATTTGCCAGACTACCCAGATCTTCAAAGTAAAGCTTTCCTAGGTACAGGGTGCGTTTCTTAAGTAGTGCAGGGCAGTCAACAGGTGTTGGGTCAATCTCCCCATCATTCCCGCAGCTGCGACTGAAGTCTTTGGTAGGAACATGCATCCTCTAAGCCAGGAGGCCAATGGCGCTGTTTCCCATTGCAACTCCTGTCACCTTCTTAGTGCATGCTGTTGTAGAATCGTAGAAGCTCGGAAATTCACTTTGGGGTAGTATATTGGCCAGAGTGCTTCGGAGATGTGATACCGGATACTCTCTCCCATTGCCTGTTCAACATCGGAACGGGCTATACTTTGTGATCTCTGAAACTATATCTTGTAGGGGACTTACTATATCCGTAGGATCCTTTCCTGATCGCTTTTATCCACCGCTCTTATCCGCCCCCTCATTTCCAAACATCCCAGAGTGACCAGTTAACTAGCACAGGCCCACAAAATGAAAAATAAGCCGCTTCTGGTGATATCTCACATTTTTACGATCTTCGATATTTCGGTGGTCATAATATGGAGGAAAAAAAGAACAAGAAGAAAACAAGAGGCTATGCTAATCATCGTAAATTATAGTAAATATTTCTACATATGGCTCTTATATATGTAGACATATGTAACTAGAAGTCTATAATACACTTTTATCTATTGTTATAGGGTATAAGGAATGCTATTTTCCTCAGGTCGACGATCCTCCTGTGGTAGAATAATTATACAGAGCGGATTTTGTTAACTTAGATAATCCAAAAATGAATTTATTGGATCTCAAAAAAGTTTAAAATAGGAAATTATACTAAATACATTGAAGTTAAAAAAATTATTAAGGGGTATTTTAATTTTTTGAGTTACCAAAAACAGGAATTTAGTTTTAAAAGGTATAACTTTGGCATTCAAATACATGCTCGACAATTCTTCATATCCTGTACCGCATGGTACAGATGATATATTACGTTTTTGCAAGCCGAAAATGTATGTAACATACAGAAGGAATCGTCGGAGACCTCCCAAAGTTACCTAAAGTATAATCAGGGTGACTAGAGAAGTCGTCAGGTTGTCTGTCTATTCGTCTGCCTGCATGTCTGTCTGGCAGTCCGTATGAACGCCTAGATCTCAGAGATGGTAAGAGGTAGAGCAACCCAACTGTCATGTGATCTGTAATCCTATAGCTCCGTGGGGGAGAAAAGGGCCGCAACGAGGTTCCTCCTTTTCCCTCATTAACCAACCTCTTGACTTTGTTTTGTTGGTTCTGAATACTTCAGCTTCTAGATTGCTCCTCCAGGTCAATGTTGGTATGCCCCTGCGACGCCTGCCTTGAGGTTTCCATTCGATGGCGCTGCGGGTAATGTCGATGTCTCTTCTTAGCACGAGCCCAAGCCAGCGCCATTTCTTTTTCAGGATTTCAAGGCGCATTAGTATTTGGTTGCAGCGGGTCAACAGGTCATCAATCGAGACCGTATTAGGCCAGAAAGTTCTCAGGATTTTTCGGAGGAAGTATTGACATAGTTTACTATATGAAATATATTTTTTTTAAATATAGAGACCAAATTTTTGATAGTTGTCTTTTCTTTAGGACTTAACATTTGTGAACAGTTTCTCTAAAATTGGTTCACTATTTCATATGGCTGTCATACTAAAGTTGAGCCTATGAGAGCAGCTCGCGCACTTCTTTGAGACGCCTTGTAAAATACTTTGCATAATGCGCACTAGATATTTTCATTCTATAAGGAATAGGACTTCTTAGGAAATCTTTCATTGGGGGAGTATCCTTAAAAGCTGGTTTTAAAAGATTACAGTGTAGAACCAAACAATCTCATTCAGCATTCCCTACTCTACACACTATGAGACCTTTGCGTGATATCGATCTGTATCCTGTAGTCCAGTCCCATTAACTCGATTTCTTGCTACTTTTTCATAATCCTCCTCGCTTTAAAATTAAATTTAAAATCCGGTATATTACTTATGCTGAGAACATTTCGTTTTTACATTTAAACCAGATATTAAGAAATCCGCAAAATGACTTTGTTATTATTGTATACGATTATTATTATTATGGAGGTTGTACCTACGTTATGTGCAAGTGACGTCAATGGGCTTTAATCACGCCCACATACAGAAAATTATTGTAAAACACATTATCTGTATTATTAATGAGTTGCATGCCACATGTAGCTCCTCTGGCATACAATGGCCTACTTGGTGTTCCATGGTCGTTGGTCTGTCCCAGAGTCAGTCCGTCTCCATTCCAGTGCATTGCTTTTTTATCGTGTCGCATTTTGGTGTTTAATTAATTGAAAGCATTTTTACCGCCATTTTGTGGCGGAAATTGCCGCGTCTTTTGTTTTATATGGACCAGAACCCGAACAGAGTCTGGTCAGGATCGCTGAGTAAACCAGAGAGTAGAGCAGAGCAAAACCCAAGTAGACCAACGCATTGACCGTATTAATATTGACTTTCAGCATGGCAACGTTGGACGAGAAAAATACAACAAAAATAATGATTGAGGTGAAGGTAGGGTTTGAAGGATTTTCGAATGCTCTTTGAGGAAGGCTTTTTTCAAGAAAAAAATTAGTTTTAGGGAACTTTAAGGTTTAGGAGGGGCTGCATGTTGGTCCAACTGTAGAGCTACCAGGAAAAAGCGTGTCCAGGAGTAGTTTCAGTGACTCTTTAATGGAATTTGTCGAGGAGTCATCTTTATGATGTGCCTGTCATATTCTGTAGAAAGAGTTTAAAGTCATTCTGAAGACATGCACTCGTAATTCCTAGAAGTTTCCCCACAAAGACACAGTCTTCGAGTCTTATCCTAATCATGTATTGTACAAGATCGAAAGGTCCAAGGCCTCTCATGAAATAATAAGAACTATGCGATTTAAATGCTCCCAAACAATTTTGGAGATCTCATCCTTTTCTCAAAGTTCTTGTTCAGACAAATCCACTTCAAAGCTTATTCTACCCAAGGGGCCTATCATTTCTGAAGCTCCAACCGCCTGTTACATATCTCTAGTAAAAACTAATATACCCTTTATCCTATATAAGTAAACTTTTTAACAACAACAAGGACTATTTGATATGCAAATTAAACACATTTATAAAGCGCGTTGAAAATGACAAATAATAAAAATGCCAAACTGCAGGATTCCTTTTGAATCCTGCTGCTCCTGTTAATTATGTAATTGAAACATATTTCGCTTGGTCATATTTTACATAAGCCCAAAAGTACACACAAAATTACTGAAACTTTAATTAAAGTTTATATACTTTGCATATTTACAAAAATTTAACCAATAATTCGCAGCAGCTAAATTTGTAGATTTTATTTATCCATAATTAAGCAAATATTCATGGAACTAATTTACGAGTTTCAAATATTTAAAAGCATATTTCGATTTATCATCGAAACAAAGTGCAAATAAACATTTAGCTTTTATGAACATTGCATGGTTAATTAAAAAATTGATTAGTTTATCGTTTATATTTTATAAATTACATATTTACGAGTGTAAAATATTTAAATGTGGTAATTGGATGCTTGAATAGAATATAAATTGAATTGATTTGTAAAAAGCGAAATTATATTAGAAATTAAAGTTGTGGTGGAATTGTTGAAATGTTGGTTTCCTGGTTATTTTATTTTTAATATTAAGCGAATATATTAATGGTGGTAATGTATCGGTTGCTCTTTCAATGGGTTATAGTTCCGCATAAGTATCGAACGCTTTAATATGGAATTGTTTTATATCTGGAGAAGATTAAAAGGCAGAGTTTTCCATAAGGAAGAGCAATATAGCTTTTATAGGGAATTGTTTAATTTCTTGAGAAGATTAAAAGCGAGAGACTCACATCAGGGAGAGCAACTTACAAGGTACACAGAAGACTCGAAGCTGAAAGAAGGTAGTAGAGTAGGCGTCTTCTCTGAAGAGGAGGCGACGTAGCTTTCAATCCGCCTTCCCAACTGATGTAGCCTCTTTCAAGTCAAAGATATTTGTAGGTTGACAAGCTATAAGACTGAGTAAGACCTTGTTGAAGTCCCAAGGAATGTATTCTTGCCAAAATCTGTCACTTTTCAAGAGCGCCTGGCAGTCTCATCTACAGAGCTCTCTTTCTAAGGTATAATCTAGCAACAAACTTACATTCCATTCTTCATAAAAAGGTCTGGGGGGACAGGAGTCTTAAGAAGTTAGACTGAGATTATGCTCCTTCCCATAACTAACTTGACTGCGTAGATAAGAAGAACACCTGCTATGTGACTACCTGCACTTCTAACTATACGCATTCAGCACATGGAAAAGTCTTTCTTAGAAGACATACCATGTCTAGCAAATCAGGCATTAGCAGAACAAGCTCTTCTAATTGAATTCAAAAATGTTTAGTAAGGAGTGTACTCTAGGACTGCGCCGAGCAACCTAACAAATCTTTGCTTATATTTAATAAGGTTATCTAAAAGTGGGTAACGAGGTCAAAACTGACTTCACTAATATGGCTCTGCGTCATGAAACTTCATAGATGTTGTTGTGGTCTTGGAAATGATGAGATTCTGGAATTACAAAAATCTACTCTCTGCAAGTTATAGAGCTGGTGCGGATGTAAGGTGTGGTCTTGGGGCAGGCGGGTTAGGAGTCCTGAGTCAGAAACTCTCCGTGGTTCCGCTAATGTGATAGACATACTTGAAACTTTTCTTACTTTTTAAATTGATCTAACTTATTTCAGGCGTTTTGTGCCTTAAATTAGATATGGACTTTGAAATAATGGCTACTATGTACTCCCATTTAGCACGACTTCATTTTTGGCAGTCGTCATCAAATGTCTGAGGTCAGATAAAACTCCAAGTGATGGCAACAAATGTAACCGTCAGAGAAAGCTTTTCTTATTATTGTGTCGATTTTGAATGGAAGCAAACCGTCGTTAGAATGATGCTTGGACAACCGGGGGAGGTGCCGGGATGGATCTCTCTTGGGCAGGTCCAATCTGAAAAAGGCAGAATTCGGATTACATTGCGAAGTCTGCGATCCTTATCACAAAACAACAGTTCGCATTGACTGTTGTACAAATAAGCAACTTCACCGAGACAATGAGCATATTCTGCTGGGTCTTCTCTCTACCAGAGTTTCTGATAATGCTGTCTTTAATCCCGAACAGAAAGGAGGAAGAAAGGGAAGGTTGGCTTCTCCTGGGTCCGGAGCTATCTCAGGGGCCTGGTGTAATTACTGCCATGATTTAAGCTTTAGGTGTAAATTTGGGGCAGTTACATTTTCGCCCCGGGCCCAATCGTTCTCTCTACGGCTCTGGCTGTCTCGCCCTATTTTGCTCTGCAATAGTGCCTTCTTGGAGCGTCATTCCTTCAGAGTCTAAGTCAGAGCTGAGATAGTCCCGGTTTCAGCCTGTAATTGCTGTAGTTCCACAAGGAAGAGTTCTTGGATCTTTGCTCAACTTGTTCATAGTACACATCTCTGCCACTCTCCGTAGACTTCCACTCACTTTTACATTATGATTTACGACATGCTTGGCCATTGATATTGAGAAGATATAGGAATGTGGACTCTTCTTCAGCCTGTCCTAATAGTTAGGGCCTAAAGTTAAACTCTCTCTTATGTGGTTCACCCTTAATCGTCAGCATTTTTTCACGCTTGCACATCTACGGTAAGAATCGTGGAGCTGCCTACTATCGATGACGATAAAATACATGGATCTCACTTTGGCTCGACTGCAACAGCGCCTGTCGGGAGACATTTTGGGCCATGCGGGCTCCTTTGAACACAATTAAACTAGAAAGTTTAAAAAAACTCTTAGGGTTGGGCCCTTATACACCTCCGTGCCCCGGAGCCACCGAGAGACTGTTTGAGCGATCGTGGGCTCCTTTGAACACAATTAAACTAAAAATTTTGAGCAACTCCCAGGGTGGAGCTCTTATAGACGCCCATATGCCGGAGCTCCAGGCAGGCTCTTGATGGTCCTGACCCGCATTCAGCTCAGAATCGCCGCATGTAGAGACAGGCTACGCCGATGAAGCTGGCTTCTTTATTGTCAAAGTCAGCTGTCCTTTTAGTACAAGCTGATCACAAGAATGCCCTTAAATTGTCCGAAACTGCAACGTTGCATTCAGATCTTAAAACTAATACCATTTGAGGAGCGGCTTGCCCTTCCTTTCCAGTCATCATACAGATCGACTGAAAACGCATGCAAACAGAAACACACGGAATGTGGTAGGTTCCATACCCATCAGACATTCGAGATGGAGACATTTCGATGACCTACTCGCAATTCTACGACAGCTATCTGAACAGAAACCTCAACTTAGACATCAACTGAGGTGCCGCTTGGGGAAGGTAGATTTTATTTGAAAGGTTGAGCGAGTGATTGCAAATATATTCATTCAACAGTTTTGGAAACTAAAACTAGCAACTCTTCAGATGTCTGTGAAAGAGTACTCCAGACGAACTAGTCCTCATGCTAATCTTAGACTCAGGCTTAATAATAATTATTATAATCTCGTGACACACTACACCATGCTATTTTAATCCTCCCAATCTTAATCCTCCCGCTGCTCATACTTTCAACCCTTATATATACTCTCAACGAAGCTGTATATCAACCTCAATGTGCTTTTACCTGTTCATTAAACAGATTGTTTATGAGGTTTAATCCCAACTTAATCTTTAACCTGATCTTAGTTAATCTAGACTATTCATTACACATTTATACATTTAAAATATTCGGTTACTTTAAAGCTGTTTGTAGAGCAACCTAATAACCCATTAAGAATATCTTGTCACTTTGTGTTTTGTGATTAAATTATCAAACCAAACTAATGTCATCCGAATTCAGTTGGTATGATAGAAAATTCTTTTGTATTCTGACATTATTTCGTTTACTACGTGCCAATTGCTATCATTTTCCGTAACTCTTTCTCAAACTCTACTACCTGCCATATTGGCAGACATTTACGTGTTGCCTTCCAGATCAAAGTACAAGTTTTTCCCATGAAAAAACCTTTATCTATAAGTATGCAAAACATTTAAAACGAAAATAACAAAAATATGGGCAAAGAGAAAACCTTTTTACGATAAAGCTATTTATTAGTCGTGCTGGAATTTCTTTCAACTTTTACTTTTATTTTTGGTTTTATTGGTATGTAAGTACTCGGTATCGTATATATAAAACTTCATTTAAATATTTGAAATATGTGTATGCGTGGTATGCAAAGTCAACTGCCTCCTTCCTGCCTACCTGTCTACCTGTGTGTGTCCTTAAAAAGTATGTACGGCATATTGTATGAGTTGGCAAGTTATTTTTGCAAATAGACAAACACAAACTTACGCTCATAGATAGTCCTTCAGTACCAACAACTAGTTCGTGAGTGAGCAAGCAAGTTAGATATTTTTTCCCCTATTACAGCTAGTGCCGCTCACTCACGAGTTCACTATTGGGAAATTTTAAGGTAGGGATAATTTTCCCACTATTATTAACACTCATAGATAGACCTTCAGTACCATCAACTAGTTCGTGAGTGAGCAGGCGTTAGATATTTTTTCCCTATTACGGCTAGTACTGCTAGTACTCACGAGTTTATCTCTCTGAAATTATAGGCCGGGGTGAATTTTCCCACGAATATTAATACTCATAGGTAGTCCTTCGGTACCAACATTTTATTCGTGAGTGAGCAAGTGTTCGATATTTTATTCCTATTACGGCTAATGCTGCTCACTCACGAGTTCAACATTACTAAATTTTAAGGTAGGAAAAATGTTCTCACTCTTATTAATACTGATAGTTAATCCTTCAGTACCACCAACTGGTTCGTGAGTGAGCAAGCAAGTTAGATATTTTTGTCTCTATTACAGCTAATGCTGCTCACTCACGAGTTTAACTGTTCTGAAATTTTAGGTCGGGGTGAATTTTTCCACTAATATTAATACTCATAGATAGTCATTCTATACCAACAACTAGTTCGTGAGTGAGCAAGTTTTCGATATTTTTTTCCTATTACTGCTAATGCTGCTCACTCACGAGTTCAACATTACGAAATTTTAAGAGCACTCTTATTAATACTCATTTATAGTCCTTCAGTACCACCAACTAGTTCGTGAGTGAGCACGCGTTTGGCATTTTTGTCTCTATTACAGCTAATGCTGCTCACTCACGAGTTTAACTTTCCGAAATTTTAGGTCGGGGTCAATTTTCTCACTAATATTAATACTCATAGATAGTCCTTCAGTACCAACAGCTAGTTCGTGAGTGAGCAAGCAAGCTAAATATATTTTTCTCTATTATGGCTAATGCTGCTCACTCACGAGTTCCAGATTATGAAATTTTAAGGTGGTGAAAATTTTCTCACTCTTATTAATACTCAGTTCTGCCAACTATTACAGCTCGTGAGTGAGCAAGCAAGTTGATATTTTTGTCTCTATACGCTGCTCAATCACGAGTTTAACTCTTCGAAATTCCAGTCGGGGTCAATTTTCTCTTTATCTATGCTCTTACTAAGAGATTCCGCACATGCATTGTACTTACACCAAGGCACTTAATTATAATATGAGGGTGATTCGATAAGTACTTAGCCTCACCGTACGATGGCGCTAGTATCGCAAGAGAAATTTATTATTCTGTAGTACATTCTGGTCAAAACAGACCAGACAGTAGCCGTCTACGAGAATGCACTGTACTATACGATATATAATAATATCGCTTGCCACAGTAGCGCCATCGGGAGGTGAAGTTAAGTACTAATCGGACCACCCTTGATAGATAGTCGTTCAGTATCACCAACTAGTCCATAAGTGCACATATAGTTAATTATTTTTTTGGCATATTGTATTCTCACGCACGAGTTTGAGATTTCAAAATTCAGTTACCTCTTATCCTTTAATTTAAAAGTTCAAGAGAACAATTACGATTTTATTTTTGAAAAGTCACGGCTCTTCGAAGTTCAAAATATTATATATCCCTGTTTCGATTGGATGACCAATTTCGTCCTTCTAAAAATTTTCTGGACATTTTTTAGCAAATCTCAAGTATTAAGAGAATAAAAAAGAGTGCATGAAATCATTTATCCAGCATTTTAGAGCATCTTCTTTCGTATTCTTTCTCTGACTGAGAAAGTACTTTCGGCTTTTAAGCATAAGCTCCCTTCCTTTCTTATCTTATTTAGATTCTTTTCGTAAAGCAAATTTAGGTGTAGCAAAAGGAGCTATTTACAAAGAACCAACTATAGCAAAATCTTTCCTTTCTTTCGTTTTATCCTGAGCTACTGTCGAGTTTTTGTGCATAACAGTTTTTGACAAAGAGCCCAACTAACGTCAATCTATATTTTGTGCAGCGGTAGGAATTGAACCCCGTGAGGATAGAATACAAATGTCTTTATAGAATCTGTGTTCTTATCATGAGTGCAAGTATTTCTTTGTCCTTTAAAAAAAAAAAAGAAAGACGGCCGACTGGTTATAGCATCCCACAAATAAAAAATTAGATTTTATTTTATATAGTACTAGGTCGGAAATGATAGGAAATACGTTAAATCGTTAACTAAGAGTATGCCACAAGTGATTGCTAAGATCGCATGCGGTTTGAATATGAAGTATACTTTTAGTAGCTAGTTCAACTTTGTTGGTCACTGTTCAGCTGGTTCCAAAGTTATCAGTGTGAAGTTGGGATTCTGAAATTTGTTACTAAGTGTAAAACGATCGATGTGGTGACCAATACTAAAAACTTTAGAGTGTAGGAATAAAAATGTTAAGTAAGTGGTTAACTCTTGCCATTGTTAGAATTCTACAATTGGAACTCAACTAAAATCAACATTAGAGCACTTTTATTTATGTCAATCGTTAGTTTTACTAAAATCTTGTCAATTTTAATATTAAAAGTTTTGGAAACGTATATTCATATCATATTGTAGTCATATTGTAAGCATGTATCGAAAATCGGAGAGCGACTTACCGTCTACGGCTTCTATTGCTCAAAGCGTAGGCTCTGGAAATAGCAAAATTTAACCTAAGCGAGCCCGATTTAAAAGCTAAAACCGAAATGGGCAGCAATTTTCCAGCCGAATTGGAAGGAAACCAAAAAAGCAAAAAAAATACACGACAAACTCTCTTCAGATTCCAGCAAAATTAACACTAATTGTTCGGATAGTCTACAAAATTTCTCTGCTGAAGATGTGAGTTCGTTTTCAAAATCAGACATTGATTCTGAGGACTTAAAGGACGAGCTTGAAAACGAAAAATTACATAAAGAACGGAACAAACTAGCTCAGGAAGTGCGTCCTCTAAAATTACGAATAGCTGGGCTTGACATAGAAAATGATTATATGGAAGAACAGACCAAAAAAATGAAGCAACGAGCTGAGCAAAAAGCGCGCTTTATGGATAATATTGGGACTGAGCTTTTAGGCGCCACAAAGCAGGTGCTCTCTTTACCGTCTACGGCTTCTATTGCTCAAAGCGTAGGCTCTAGAAATCGCAAAATTTAACCTTAGCGAACCCGATTTAAAAGCTAAAACCGAAATGGGCACAATTTTCCAGCCGGATTGGAAGGAAACCAAAAAAGCAGAAATACTCCACGACGAACTCTCTTCAGATTCCAGCAAAATTAACACTAATTGTTCGGATAGTCTACAAAATTTCTCTGCTGAAGATGTGAGTTCGTTTTCAAAATCAGACATTGATTCTGAGGACTTAAAGGACAAGCTTGAAAACGAAAAATTACATAAAGAACGGGACAAACTAGCTCAGGAAGTGCGTCTTCTAAAATTACGAATAGCTGGGCTTGACATAGAAAATGATTATATGGAAGAACAGACCAAAAAAATGAAGCAACGAGCTGAGCAAAAAGCGCGCTTTATGGATAATATTGGTACTGAGCTTTTAGGCGCCACAAAGCAGGTGCTCTCTTTGCAGACTGCAGAAACCTTGCCTCAGGACATTCTGCCGCAAATATTTGCTAAATTTTCCGAAGATAAACCGTTTATGGCTGATATGGAACGCATAGATAAGGAATTATCCAAAGTATTGCAAGAACAAAAACTACAGGCCGATGGGGAGCATCAAGCTGAAGTTAAAAACGAGATAGAAAAAAAAATCCGTACCGTAAATGAAGCAATAGCCAAGAATGATGCGTCTCAAATGGATCGTAAGAAGGAAGAGAAGCGTGAATATCTATTGGAAATCAAAGGCAACTGTTTTAAGCTATTGGCAGAGTATCTATCGAAGCTCAGCTCTGGGGGTGATGGTTATACCAATTATTTGGAAGAATTGGAAAAACTTTATGATGACGAAACACAAAAATTTGAAGACTTTGATTGACTTTATGTAAAGCCGTCCTTATATCAATGTTATGTTATGTTATGTATATTTTGTTATTGATATAAAGAAAAACTGAGATTGCAATTTTGTTTGAATTTTTATACCCTGTCAGAGACCTCTTAAAGTTACATAAGGTGTGATCAGGGTGACTAGAGAGGTCGATATACCGATAACTGTCCGTCCGTATGAACGCTGAGATCTCAAAAATGGTGAGAGTTAGATCAACCAAACTTTTAGATTAGATTTCTTATTATTCCATAGGGCAAAGAGACTTTTTCTTCTATCATTCTGCACTCCCAGTGGAGCATAGGGCCTCGACCATTCTCTTGTGGCGAACTCTATTTGTGATTCACCACAGATATCATTCGATGAGTAATTGTCAGCTAATAATTCATGATCGATAAATCTTATCCATGTTTTCACTGGCGCACCAACGCGATGACCTCTCCCTTGAGAGTTTCTGCCAAACGATGTTTTCGTTGGAACTCCGAAGGGTATGCTTAATCCATCGCCAACCATGCTCGCAAACTTCTACTAGCACTGGGACTAGACAACATCTATCGATTTGTATCGGAACAGTTCATAGCGCTATGCAATGGTAGGAAGTGACAACCAATATTATCGGAAAAAAAGTAGACTTAAAATTAGCACTTAACGAGTAACGAATTCTGGAAGACCGACAGAAATTCAGATCTGGCTACCGTAAACAACTTCCACACTATCCATGACAGAATATTATAGAAACCTTGGTCTACCTCAACGAACCAAAAAATAAAAATTGTGTGCAGTGTATCGGTTGTCAGAAATGAAGCGGAGAAAATGGAGATGGATTGGCAATACGCTTTGAAAGGATCCTACAGAGCTGTGTATGGAACCCGCAAGATTGCAGAAAGAAAGAACGCCCTTTATGCACACTCGAGAAGGAACTTAAGTCTACAGGGAAATCTTATAAGGAGGTCAAGGTCAATGCGAAGTATCAGCTGATGGAAACGATTTATAAAGTCCCTATGTCCCACTGGGCCGTCGGTGGCGTAAGTGGTAGAGTACTCGCCTTTAAAACCGAAGGTCGGTGGGTCAATTCCCCGCAGTAGCATTGGTACATTTGCCTAGCACTGGCATCGTCTTTGAGCTCAAAAACGCTATTTGCCATGAAAGTCTGTATTAATTAAAGACACCGCCGTTCGGAGTCGGCTATAAACTGTAGGTCCCTGTTCTGTTCGAACAGTTATTAATAGAAATCCCCTATGTCCACTCCTCCAAGGGGTCTAAAAGGGAATTATTTACTTTTTTCTTTATGTCCCGCTGGGGATGACTGGAATTGAGACAGAGAGAGAGAGAGAGAGTGTAGCGGTATGAATTGACCCCCAAAAGACTAACGAATTGTATTTAGTAGGTGTTAATCACCCCAATACAGACCCTATGCAGCGGTGGAAGTTGACTCCAACGAATATAAAGCGTAATGGAACGAGCTAAAAAAAAAGTATGTCAGTGGAATTGGAATCCAACGAATACAAAAGGCTATGAAACGATCCAAATAAAAGTATGGCAGTGGAGCGGTAGGAATTGACACCCTAAACGACTGAACTCCAATACAAAACCCTATGCAGCGGTAGAAGTTGGCTCCCACGACTTCAAACCCCATGCAGCAGTGGCAATCGACTGCCTTAAATAAAACGCCCAATCTGCTTAGGCACAGTACATACTTTGCGTACTGCAGGAACTGCTATCGGAGCCTCATCAATTGAATTGCATAGCAAGTGGCAGAGTTGCAGCTGCGCCGGTTGAAGAGCTTGAAGAGAGCTTTGGTACTTGATGGGTCTTCTACGGGTGTTTGAGTTTGTATGTGTGTATGCAGAAATTCAGTCTATGCGGTTTTTGGCCACGACGCGGAAATCCATCATGCTCAGCATTTAGCAGAATTTCCACAAACACACTCACACACGCATACAATGTGAATGCAAGCTGTGGTTGTATGTGTGTGTGAGAGTGTGTGTGTATGTGTGCATATGTGAAAACTGGCGCTGCCACAAATTGCAATTAGTATGCCGGCATTTTCCTTTTTAGCCATTTTGATTGATGATGTTTGCTAATTTTGCTCAATGCCAATGCCCTTAACCTATTTCTAAGGATGACGGATATTCATAGAAGATTGCAGATTGCAGAATTTCGGTATGGTTGGTTAATTTTACTTGCATTTTTACTTAGCTAAAATTGAGTTGATGAGATGATGATTTTGGATTATTGAGTTGTGCGAGAATGTAAATTGGAAACGGAGCTCTGAATTTGACTTGAGAGCAAATTTTGATTTGGATTGAATTCGGCTCGATTTTTAATAGTATAATCGAAAATTCTCTTAAATTGAATTTGTGGACCGCGGTAGGAAGATTTTCAGCAATTTTATTATTGGTACATATATAAAAATAGTTTACTAGGTTACGATTGATGAAAACTAGTCTTCAGGTAACGATTACGTATGGGGTTGTCGAGAGAGAAGTAGCTATCCTAATGTGAGTTTCTAGGGTTCCTAAGCGTGTTTTGTACTCCGAAGGACTTGAATGGGAAATTTTAATAAATGACCTTTAGTCGGACACTTTTGGGTTGACATTTATCAAACCTATAATATTTTCACATTTTTTTAATGGATTTCTCTGACAATTTCTTTGGACCCCTACCAAAATCCTGGACCCCCTCTCTTTACATTTTGAAACTTATCTTTGCTTTTCGTCGAAAGGGTCATTTTTTTTCTAGATTTTTCATTTTTCAAAAAAGTGGTCGGTCGCGGATCGCAGTATAAACGGCGACTATTCAAATTATTGTGTGGTTCATAAAGAGCCTTGGCAGTCCATAAGTCCTTATAAACCTCCAATAGTACTAAGAAAAATTCTTTTGAAATCCCCTATTCTTCCCAACAGAATTTAGCTATTTGTAGCCTTCTGAGTAAGTCTTTTGATCTGAAAATATCTTATGTGATTCTTATAAATATAAAGATCGTGATTTTTTTCACCCAAGCCATAAAGACATATTTTTAAATTCGGATATTTGTTCGGGAATTATTCGGAAGAGTATTAAGATTTTACCAAAACTGTCACTTAATGGGTCTGCTGTCAATCTGCCAAAACTTTTTGGCTTATTTTTTTGAATTTTGAATTAGTTCAAAATTCTTCTTCTTCTTCTTCTTATGTGGCCATAACAACCCGATTACCGGCTTACGGCTTGCCTTAAAACTTCTCTCCAGGCGCCTCTGCATTGCGCGCGCCTTCTCCAGTTGGTCACACCGAGTAATGACAGGGCCCCTTCCACTTGGTCTTTCCAACGCAAGCACGGTCGTCCTCTCCGCCGACGGCTGCTGACTACCGCATCGAACACACGTCTAGTTGGAGCATCCTCGTCCATCCTAACGACATGTCCGAGCCAGCGAAGTCGCTGGATGTTGATACGCTGAGCAACGTCCATGTCGTTGAAGAGCTCATACAGCTCCTGGTTGGTGCGGATGCGGTAGTCATCGCCAACTCGAATAGGACCAAAGATCTTGAGCAGTACTTTCCTCTCGAAAACTCCTAAGGCAGCTGCATCAGTTAGCGACATGGTCCAGGCTTCCGCGCCGTAAAGAAGCACTGGAAGGATGAGTGCCTTGTAGAGTGATAGTTTTGTCGCGCGAGAGAGGTCTCTACTACTCAATTGCCTATTGAGACCGAAATAGCACCTGTTGGCAAGAGTGATTCTGCGCTTGATCTCCAGGCTGACATCGTTGTCGGTGGTAACGGCGGTGCCAAGGTAGATGAATTCCTTGACAACATCGAAAGTATAGCTGTCGGCCGTAATCTGGGACCCAAGCCGCCGCACATCCCTACTTGTCGACAGCATATACTTTGTTTTGCCCTCATTTACCGCCAGACCCATTTTCGCAGACTCCCGTTCGATAGCACTGAAGGCTGCGGTGACATCTCGCTTCGAAATTCTGAATAGTATTAAGTGCTGCCCAACACTGTCATTGCCGCTGCGGTCAATCTTTAAATTTTGATTTAAGGAATAAAGTTAATTGAAATTATTCAGAATATTGCGACTCTTCGGAGAGTATTAAGTGTTTACCAACACTGTCATTAAATGAGGCTGCAGTCAATCTTCAACTTCTTGACTTATTTTCGAATTAGGGATTACTTCGAAATTCCGAAGAGTATTATATGTTTACCAACGCTGTTTGACCTATTTTCGAATAAAAAATTTGTCCGAAATTTGCAAAAGTATTAAGGTGTTTACCAACACTGTTATTAAATCGAGCTGCTGCCAATCCTTAACTTCCCACCTCTAGATGCTGGACCGCCTGAACATATTTGACTTATTATACCCTGTACCGTATGGTACAAAGGGCATATTAAGTTTGTGCAAGCCGAAAATGTATGTAACATATAGAAGGAGACGTCGGAGACACCCCAAAGTTACCTAAAATATGATCAGGATGAATAGAGAAGTCGATATACCCATGTCCGTCTGTTCGTCCGTCCGTCCGTCCCTTTGAACGCCTAGATCTCAGAGATGGTACGAGCTAGAGTTACCAAACTTTCACATTAGATCCCATATTATTCCATAGGAGACAAGTTTATTTTATTTTTTTGATATCGGGGTTAAATTATATAGCTCCCATAGGGGTGTTTGAGACGACCTCGACAAACTAGAAAAAGTTTGTTAGATGAACAATTTGTTTTTTATGTTCAATGACAGATAATCGTTAACTCAAACTTTGGTATTTTCAAAAAGTTTTTTATAGTTCCTAACAATAACTTGTAACCAATTTCGATCGAAATCGGTTGAATCATATCATATTGTTAAGATATTGAGACCAAATTTGACATTCGTGAGTATTTTATAGTTCCTAAGCACTGTACTAAATTTAATCCAAATCGTTTGACTAGATCATATAGCTCCCATAGGACCAATCGGTCCAAAAACACGTTTTTTATACAAAATTCGATGTGTTTTGTTTGTTTGTAAAGATATTTGTAGTAAATTCGGCATTCAGATCTTTTTTAAGGTATTTAAGCACTGTGTCAAATTTTATTGAAATCGGTTGACTATATCATATAGCTCCAATAGGAACGATCGGTCAAAAAAAAATTTTTGCTTAAAAATTCTTCTGTTGTTGGTTTTTTGTGAAGAAATCGGACTTTATTACAAGCTAGTGGTACAGGGTATCCTAAAGTCGTCCGCGCCCGACTTTACGTCCGCCATTTTTAAATTATGAATGAGTCATTTGACCTACTTTATGAATTAGGAATCAGTCCGAAACTTCGAAGAGTATCAAGCGTTTACCAACACTGGCATCAAATGGAGCTGTGGGCAACGAATATCTTTCGATTTTGCCAAAATATCTGTCCTTTATATATAGTTCGTCTGCGGATTCTGATATCTATATTAGACCTCCAGAATTTCCCTGCTACAACTCGTATTAAGTTCTGGAATTTCTGTATGAATTTTGCCATTATAATTTTTATTTATAATAGATACATAATGATGTTAAAATTTCATTAAAAAAATGCCTGAAGTGCCTAAAAATATTTTTTAATTTTAAACTCAAATTAATATTTATGGCTAATAGACCTCTCTTAGAATGCCCCACTGCTAGTCGCACGTCCTTTAACCTTAAATAACATTTCGAATTAATTATATATTTATATATTCGCTCTTTGCATTCATTGGCTGTTATATTAATTTAAATACATTATTTCATTAAGCTCGTAAACATTAAACTAATGGGAATATCTAAACTTTTTATGCCATCACAATTAGTTACGTGTTGTAGTTTTAGATGAAACATGTTTTGTTTTTTTAACATTTAATATTTGCCAAATTAACTCATTAAATTGCAAAATTTTAATTGCAGAAATGTTTAAATTCCGTACTTTACTAAATATTTAAATACCACCCGACAAAACAACCCATAAACAGAGATATTACAAATTCAAACTTCTTCTCCACATTTTATATACTGCGGTTTGGCGGTCTAATGCGCTTGAATATGGTCAGGACATGTCATAATTTAGAGCCAGGACAGCGACTACAACAAAAACAATATTAAAAACAAATAGGAAAAACATAAGCCAAAACAAATGTCAAAAATTTGCAATTAAATTTGTAATATTATTATGGCCCACAAAATTTTTATTTAACAGTGTTTACCAAGCGGTTATATTTTGAATGCCATTTTATTGCGCTACATTGAGCTATATGGAAACACTGGAAGAATTTCGTAACTGGAAGAAAGATTTTTTTATCCGAAATTTAAGAAAGACGCTTTAAATATTATTTTATTTATTGGTGATTCTTTTGCAAAAATGTTCATATTATTTATGTATTATTTATTATTTTTTAAATTTAATTTATACATTTAATTATATTTTTTTATACTTTAACAAACAAACAAACTAAATTCTTACATTTAACAAAATTTGATTTTTAACCCTTTTTTATAATTAAATGTTTTATAAATAAATATAAAATATAATATTTATAAAAAATATATAATATAATATGTAATAAATATTTTTTAAAATTAATAAATTTTACAAATAAACAAATAGCAATTGCATTTTAAAAATAATTCGTTTTTAAATAAAAAAATATCTTGGTCTACACAACTAAATAAATTCCTACATTAAAAAAAATTAGTTTAACTTTTTAAAAAATAAATAGATTTACTTAGCTAAAAATATATTAACGCCTTTTTAAAAATAATTCCTTTTTATATGAAATTTTTTTCAAATATCTGGTAAAATATACTAATTAGTTTTTCACGCACAGAAAAATTTGGTTTTTAGTCCAACGAATGACATTTCTATGTATGGCTTTATAATTTTAAATACAAAAAATTATAAATATTTTTAAAAATAATTAAATTTTCTAAATAAATAGTGTGCTTTCTTTTTAAAATAATGTGTAGTTATTATAGTGCTTCACAAAATCTTTAATTTTATCTGCAATATCTTTTATTTTAATTTTTTAAACAAATTTAAAACTTATTTGTTGCTGAAGTTATTCCTTTGCTTTTTTTTAATAACTTTATTTATTTAAATATGATTTACTCAATTCATTTTTTGTTATATTTGTATTTTTTAAAAATTAATAAATACATTTTTTTTCAGATAAAATAAATGTTATTTGAAAAATATGTAAGTAACAAAAATATTTTGAGTAGTACATTTGTTTATTTATGTTAAATATATTTGTTAATTTTTATTTATTTATTATTAAATAATGAAATTAGTTTTTTTATTAAATATAATTTGAATTTTTATTTTATAAAATATTTTATTTATTTATATTTTTAAAATATATTTTCTTAGCTGTTTTTTTAATTAACTTTTAAAAATATGAAAATATTTTTTTCAAAGTTACATTCATACAGGGTGCGCCAGTGAAACTTACTTATTTGAAAAAATTCCCGCGCGGGTTGGGCGGGTAGAGGGGCGAGAGAGGGTACATCTGGAGGGGGAAGTTCCCAAGGTTGTTTCTACCTCCACCCTCCCTTCAGTCAGTTGCCATCATGCTCTGGTCTAGAGAGCAGCGGGCCTTCGAAGTCGAGAGCTTCTTTTCTAACGGTCGCTCACTTGTTGCTACGCAACGTGCCTTCCGCGCTCGCTTTGAAATTCCTCCTCACAGACTCGTTCCTGGCCGTAATTCAATTCTGTCGTGGGTTAACTCATTTCGGGAGTGTGGAAGTGTCGCTAAACCCAGAAATGGACTTCAACGGACCATCTGAACTCCGGAAAATGTCGAAAGAGTGAGGCAGTCAGTTATGCGTTCTCCCCGGCGTTCGGCTCGCAAACACGCAGCTGCTATGGGAATTTCTGAAACCACTGTTCGACGAATTCTCCATGAAGACCTTCACTTTCATCCCTATAAATTGGCTGTTGTGCAAAAATTAACTGAACGCGATTTTGTTGCCCGTCAAAATGCCTGTGAAATGCTGGTTGACAACCTGCCTGAAGACGCGGTCGTTTTTTTCAGTGACGAGGCTCACTTCCACATTTCCGGCTGCGTCAACAAGCAAAACATGCGTTATTGGTGTGGTGTAAATCCACGTGAGCTTCACCAGAAGCCACTTAAGTGTGAGCGAGTTACTGTCTGGTGTGCGATGTCGGTAATGGGAATAATTGGTCCTTATTTTTTTGAAGAAAACGAACGCGCAGTTACCGTGAATGGAGCTCGTAACAGGAACATGATCGAGGAATTTTTTCTTCCAAGACTCGAAGAAATGGACGTTAGGAACGTCAAGAGCAAGATGGAGCCACAGCACACACAGCACGAGACTCAATGAATTTGTTGCGACAACATTTCCCCGACCGCCTCATCTCTCTCAGAGGCGATCTCCAATGGCCGGCACGCTCTCCATATTTGACGCCATGCGATTTCTTTTTATGGGGTTATTTGAAATCTCTGGTTTATGTCGATCGACCACGGACCATAGCACACCTCAAGAACAACATACGCGACGCCATTGCCAACATACCGATTGATATGCTGCAAAGAGTGGATACGAATTTATTGTATTCTTAAATCAAAAAAATTAAATTAAAAATTTAAAAAACCCCCGACACAAGAATTTAAGTAATTTTCATTTAAAAAGTAAAAAATAATAAAAGAAACTTAATGTTAAAGTACCTAAGAATCTATTAATAATTCTAAAAAAAATACGTCGCGTTGGGGGACACGCGAGGGCAGACGTCGTTGACGATCGTATCTTACATGCAAATTTTTTGAAGTAATTCTATGAAAGTTTTTGAAGTATTTTCTTAATTTTGTTTTTAAGTTAATCTTTGTTGCTTAATTAGACTATTTGTATTTAAATTGTTAGTTTAGGAGCGGTCCCCCAACGCGACGTATTTTTTTTAGAATTATTAATAGATTCTTAGGTACTTTAACATTAAGTTTCTTTTATTATTTTTTACTTTTTAAATGAAAATTACTTAAATTCTTGTGTCGGGGGTTTTTTAAATTTTTAATTTAATTTTTTATTTCATACTTTTTATAGGTAGGTTAGGTTAAGTTAGACTTTAGTATATTATAATATACTTACTATAATTTAGATTCTTGTTAAGGTATAGATTACATTTAAGGTCAAGCTCGTTTGCTTTTTTTTTACGCATTCTCCCCACTTTCACTCCCCACAACTTTTAAACGGCTCGACCGATTTTCATCATGTCTAGGAACACTCGCACATAAGTCACCTTTAATACAAAAAATAAATTGAAATCACTGCATGCGTTCGGGAGTTACGATGCCACAGACAGACAGACAGTCAGACAGACAAATTTTAAGCCAATCGGACAAAGTTGATGTTTTTAACTTCAAATGGCCATAACTTCTAAACGAGAAGAGATAGAGCAAAAATAGCCTCAGATTCGAATCAGTGGCGTCGTCAGCTTCAATAGGATGAAATTTTAAGCCAATCGGACAAAGTTGATGCTTTTAACTTCAAATGGCCATAACTTCTAAACGAGAAGAGATAGAGCAAAAATAACCACATTTTCGAATCAGTGGCGTCGTCAGCTTCAATAGGACCAAATTTTAGGCCAATCGGACAAAGTTGATGCTTTTAACTTCAAATGGCCATAACTTCTAAACGAGAAGAGATAGAGCAAAAATAACCTCAGATTCGAATCAGTGGCGTCGTCAGCAACAATAGGACCAAATTTTAAGCCAATCGGACAAAGTTTATGTTTTTAACTTCAAATGGCCATTACTTCTAAGAGCAAAAATAACCTTAGATTCGAATCAGTGGCGTCGTCAGCTTCAATAGGATGAAATTTTAAGCCAATCGGACAAAGTTTATGTTTTTAACTTCAAATGGCCATAACTTCTAAACGCGAAGAGATAGAGCAAAAACGCGAAGAGATAGAGCAAAAATAACCTCAGATTCGAATAAGTGGCGTCGTCAGCTTCAATAGGACCAAATTTTAAGCCAATCGGACAAAGTTTATGTTTTTAACTTCAAATAGCCATAACTTCTAAACGCGAAGAGATAGAGCAAAAACGCGAAGAGATAGAGAAAAATAACCTCAGATTCGAATCAGTGGCGTCGTCAGCTTCAATAGGACCAAATTTTAAGCCAATCGGACAAAGTTTATGTTTTTAACTTCAAATGGCCATAACTTCTAAACGCGAAGAGATAGAGCAAAAACGCAAAGAGATAGAGAAAAAATAACCTCAGATTCGAATCAGTGGCGTCGTCAGCTTTAATAGGACCAAATTTTAAGCCAATCGGACAAAGTTTATGTTTTTAACTTCAAATGGCCATAACTTCTAAACGCGAAGAGATAGAGCAAAAACGCGAAGAGATAGAGCAAAAATAACCTCAGATTCGAATCAGTGGCGTCGTCAGCTTCAATAGGACCAAATTTTAAGCCAATCGGACAAAGTTTATGTTTTTAACTTCAAATGGCCATAACTTCTAAACGCGAAGAGATAGAGCAAAAACGCGAAGAGATAGAGAAAAATAACCTCAGATTCGAATCAGTGGCGTCGTCAGCTTCAATAGGACCAAATTTTAAGCCAATCGGACAAAGTTTATGTTTTTCTCCCCACTTTTACTCCCCACAACTTTTAAACGGCTCAACCGATTTTCACCAAACATGTCTAACAACACTCGCATAAGTCACCTTTAATACAAAAAAACTAAATTGAAATCACTGCAAGCGTTCGGGAGCTACGATGCCATAGACAGACAGACAAACAGACAAACAGACACGTCAAACTTATAACACCCCTCTTTTTGCGTCGGGGGTTAAAAAAAAATTAAAACAATAATTGAAGTACTTTTGTTTTTATTAACCTTTCAAATAAGTAAGTTTCTCTGGCGCACCCTGTATATAAAAATATTTATTTTTTTAGTTTTACGCAAAAAATTAAGTGTTAAATATTTTATATAAATAATATGCTTACATAAAATAATAGATAAATGAAATCAATTGTAAAATTAAAATTATATTTATTATATTTAAAAAAAGGCACCTTTGGTATTTTATTATTGTTAATTTTTTCAAAAGTCCAAACACTCGAATTTTTAAATTTTAAAACGAAGTAATTTTTTTTTAATATTATTTAAATACTAAACAATTTTCTGATCTGAAACTAAAATTTAGTGCAAAATTTTTCTCTGGACAAGATTTAAAATTTGTATTTTACTATATTAATTATTTGTTTAATTAATTTGATTTTGTAATTAATTACTAATTTATTTCCCTGCATCTCATATGTTAAGCGGAAGCTCTCCAAACAAGTCCAAGGCTAATTCTTATAAAATTAAAGAAATAGATTTTCTTTTATACGTGAAATTTTTTTATTTTAATAACAAATTATAAGTTAATTAATTTTTAAAATTTAAATCAATGGTTTTTTACTGTGATTTGATTTTTGGAAAAATAAAATTGACTTTCTTGACAAGATTTAAAATGTTTATATTAATTTTTTTTTAGTTATTTATTAATTTTCCTGCATCTCATATGTTAAGCGGAAGGTTTCCGAACATCTTCAAGGCTAAATCTAATAAAATTAAAGAAATAGGATTTTTTTAATGTTTTAAACTTTTTTTATTTAAATAATAGATTATAAGGTTAATAATTTCTTCAATTTATGGATCGTTGCTTTGAGAATAATTTTAATGCTTAGTTTGAAAAGTCGCATGACAGAAGCCAGGAGTGTACATAGAGGAAATAGTTAAATACGATACCATATACCCATTTTTATAAAATTTTTCATTTCAAGAACAAATTCTACTGTTAAAATGTCCTTATGTTTCGTCTGTGATGATGCTTCACTAAAATTCTTTAGGACATATTTTATCAAAATCGGTACAAAAGCAAGTAGCAATAGATTAAAATAATTTTATTTTTTTTTTTATTCTATTTCCTTAGGGAAGAGGGACCCCATATCCCTTTTTCCACGTACTATTTATTCCCAGCGTTCCCAACTTAGACCCATTCTAACTGCCCCAAAATTTCAACTGTAGCGCACTATGATTATGTCGCATATCCTTGCTGAGTCTGCGGTCTCCAAAATGTTGTTGCCAGTTCCCCAAAAATTTAACCATAAAACCAAACTGTGACCATTTGAATACTCCCGTTTGGTGCATCCACAAAAATGTTTTATAATTCAATTATGCGCTCGGTCCAAATGAAAACATCCTCATTGTTCATTGTGAAAAATATATCCTGGGAATGTATACGATTTAAAATGCACACAGCTGCATTTTTGGCCCACAATTTTCAGTAATGCAAATTTTTAGCAATTAATCAATATCAATAACGCTTGTTGGAGAAAATCCGCATACAATATTAAGAGAATTTTCCTGAACGTAATCAATGGCCAAGTGAAGCCATATAAAAAAAAATTTTGTGTGCACGATCTTCGAAAGAAGGAAAAACAATCGGGAAAAAGGCAGAAAACGCATTGTACACTGGGAACAATGGCACAAGGAAAGTGAAGTGAAGTGTTGGAAAGGGCAGAAACTGCTGAGCCGCGTCAGTCAGCAACACGCAACGCAGCTGTATGTGATATCCTTGTGCTGGAGTGTGTATATGTGTGTGTGAGTGTGTGCGTGGGTGTCCGTTTCCTTGTCCATGTGCGGCCATAAAGCAGCTCGTAAATTTTTGCGCACTTGGCACGTGGAACATTGCGGCAGCAGTCACCGAAAATCGACACAGTTTCTGCTCCTGCCCACAGGAATACCACTAAGGACGAGAGCTATAACAAGCAGAGCTCTCTCTTATCTGCTTGCGCTGGCTGGCTCTTCCTTTTTCTGCATCGCTTTCTTTCTCTTTTTATTTTTTGCACTCTATTGTTTTCTATACACTGTAAGCAAGGGGTAGGGTATATGTAAATATGCTTCCAAGTGAAGGACGAGATGTATATGACTAAAAATTTGAATATAAAAATATTTAAAATTTTATTTTCATTTTAATATTTATCTTATATATAAAATTCTCGTGTCACAATGTTATGTTCCTTTGAAGCTTATAGACTCACGAACGGCTGAACCGATTTGGCTAATTTTGGTCTTGAGATGTTCGTGGAAGTCCAAGGATTGTTTAAGGTTGAGAAAATATAACAAAATTGCGACGAAAATACTAAAAAGGACAATTTGATTTTCCAATACAAATTTTTTTTTTAATTTAGGTTGGCATTGTGTACATTGTCAGATTAACTAATATTTTTTAGTCAATAGTTTTTTTCGAAAGGAAACAAAAAAATTATAAACGTTATAAATTTTATTTTATTGAGGCACACAAAATTTCATGAGAATCGGTATCAGCCGTTTTCGGAGGAGTATGGTAACTAACATTGTGAAACTAGAATTTTATATATAGGAAGAAACTTATGTTTTACGTGCTATGGGTGTTCTCATGAACGAGTCAATGAATTTTTCAAATCTGATTTTATTTTGCGTGTGTTAGAGGTCAATGCGGAGGTTTTAAGCCTATTGAGATGTGTTTGTGTGAATTGGTTCGTGAGATATATTGCATTTTTGTGAATATTGGTTTTATGTGTTGAACATACGGCTAGACCCATTCTCATGAAATTTTGTGTGCTTAAATGGGCAGGTCTGAGAATCGTGCCAGCATCTAGTTTTTCATACCGCCTAAGAGATCAGCGGTTGCCACTCCTATACATATTCCTTGGCATAATCAAGCTGAATTTAAAAACTCGTGTACGGATAATTTTACAATTTCATCAATTTTAGAAATTAATATTGATTTAGTTATTCCTTTCCAAGAAAGTTTTCTCATTAAGAAGTAAAGCGAATTCTGCCTTGGTCTCCATTTTACATTTATAACAATATTTTGTTAATTTTCTTTAAAATTACAGTGTATTTGATAGTCGTCACATCCCGACTGTGACACTCCCACTTGTATTGCTTTTACACTCACGCTTAAACAATGAAAATTCACGCTACACAATTTTTCGCGCTTCTTGCTGTTGATTTTATTTTTTTATTTTTGGGTTTTTCTTGTTTTCCTGCTGCTTCTGGTTCTGGTTCTGGCTGGTTCTGGGCTCTTCTTCGGTTATTACGCAAATCCTTTTGTTGCGTTTCTCTGGCCATGTCCTGAGTATCCTGCGCTGTGTGCGAGCGTGTTGAACAATAGCTGTGAAATAATCACTTCGTAGTGTCTACTATATTATATTCAAAGTATGTGCATTCCAGCGTGAAGTTGGTTACAGTTTGTGGGCATTGGAATGAAGTGTTTACCAGGTGTTAGATATGAAAGGAAGAAATAGGGAAAACATATTTTGTAAGGTTGTTATTTACAGTTAAAATTTGAATAGAATTTTAAATTCTCAAGTGGTTTTAGAAGTAAATTTTTGAAGCTATTGTATGATTTGTCATCTAATAAGATTGGAAGAACTGAAATAAAGATGAGGTACAGTAGAAAGCCAAGCTTGTTAAGCAGGTTTGAAATAGATTGAAATCTACCAGCTCATGTTCTTGCCCATCAAATATTATTATTACTTAAAGTCTTTAAGATAAATATTCTAAGATCTACGAATCTAAGAATTCATACTGTTTAAGATAAGTAATTTTTCATCTCCTATTCTACGAGTACCACGAATAACTATGATAATAGTAATCTTAAATATGATAAGTTTGGGAGAGCTGAAGCGAAAATGGAGGATGAAGAGATGAAGAGAAGACGTGAAAGTCAAGCTTGTCAATTGGATTTGAGTCTTCAAGTCCATTTTGATCAAATATTAACTAAAATTATTATTTAATGTCTTTAAGATAAATATTTAATAATTCTACGATTCTTACAATGCTGATTAAGATAAGTTTTATTTCACCGCCGAGTCTACGGCATGACTAATTATAATAATAATGATTTGTGATATGATAAGTTTGGGAGAACTATAGGAAAGATGACGTACTCTTGAAATCTGAGCTTGTCAACCAGATGTATTGAATGTCTTTCTTCTGTTTTTTTTTATCTTTGAATCTACAAGCCCGTGTTAATGCCCAATGATCATAATATATATGCTGATTACGATAAGTACTATTTCATCTCAGATTCTACGAAAGAATAATTATGATAATATTGATTTTTGATATGATGAATTTGGGAGACCTGAAGTATAGAAGATAGCGTTAGCTTAAAATCGAAGCTTGTCAATGTCTTTCTTCTAATTTTTTTACAATGAAACTACAAGTCCGTATTGAACAAAATTATTATTTGAAGCCTTTAAGATATGTATTCTTTAATCTAAGATTCAACCAAGTTATCCTGATTAAAATGACGTACGCTTGAAAACTAATCTTGTTAACTAGACTCATTGAATAAATTGTTCTTCTGTTTTTTTTCTTTGAATCTTGAAGCCCATGTTTCTGCCCATAAACCAAAAATTTGTATTTGAAGCATTTAAGATAAATATTTTTTAATCCAAGAATCTACTAATTTATGCAGATTATGATAAGTACTATTTCATCTCCGATTCTACGAAAGAATAATTATGATAATAGGGATTTTTAATATGAATTTGAAAGAACTGAAGTGAAGAGGACGTACCCTTGAAAACCAAGCTTATCAGCTAGATTTATTGAATGCCATTCTTCTGCTGAGTAAAATAAGTTTTATTTCATCGCCGATTCTACGAGGTAAATAATTATGGTTATTATGATTTGTGATATGATAAGTTTGGGAGAACTGTAGTAAAGATGATGTAAGCTTGAAAGCCAAGCTTATCACTTAGACTTATTCAATGTCTTTCTTCTGCTTTTTTTGCTTTGAATCTACATGTCCATAAATTACCAGTTCACATATATTATAATGAATCTGTGAGGTAAATATTCTTAATCTACAAATCTAACAATTCATGCTGATTAAGATAAGTATTATTTCACTTCCGATGCTATGAGAGAATAATTGAAAAGTAAAGATGACGTACGCTTGCTTATCAATATAGATTTGTTGAATGTCTTTCTTCAGCTTTATTCTCTATGAAGTCTTCAAGTGCACTAAGATGCCCTTACCACAATCGTAACATTAAATTTTCAAAGATAAATATTCTTATCTACGAATCTTCCAATCCATGTTGATTAGGATAAGTTTATTTTATCTCCGATTCTACGAGATATGATAAGCTTTTGAGAACTGAAGTAATGATAACTTAAGCTTGAAAGCCAATCTTGGCATCTAGGATTTATTGAATGTCTTTCATCTGATTTTTTTCTATGATGTGATTTATTGAATTTTTTTTTTCCTATGAATCTACAAGTCCATGTTGATTAGCCATCAACCGAAATAATTATATAAAATCTTTCTTCTCCTTTTTTTTATGAATCTACAAGTCTATAATATACCGCAATAATTATATTTAATCTTGAAGATAAATATTCTTTATTCTACAAAATTTCCAATCCATGCTATTTAAGATAAGTTTTATTTCATCTCAGATTCTGCGATAATCTTTTCAAAGTTTCAATTAAAATTGTTTAAATTTGACTACCTTTGCAAGGCTGCGTTCTAAGATACCGCTCTCTATTTTATAATAAGCTGTATTTTAGAAGAAGCTACAATATTTTCGTCAAATCTCCAAGAGTGCATTCTTAAATTCCTAATACAAGCTCCGTTTATCTCCTTAATCCTGAAAGCGCTCGGCCAGATTCATTTGCTTCACAATAGTTATAACCGAAAACGCCAAACGGGCCATCTAGAAATCGAAAACAGATTCTTGATAATATATATAATTTAAACCCATCGACTTACATTAATATTGGTATGCATACAGATCTCAAAAATCCCACCCGCCTTAAAGATAAGGGGCTGCTGTATATTATGCAGAAAATGAACCACAGTACTTTGATATTGACGTCCAGCGCCCATCCAATTCGACTCAAAGAGATTATGGGAAAGTTCCTTCACATCATCTCTTAGCGAATTACAAATATAGCAGAATGGAAAGGTTTCCATCAAGAGTCCAAAAATATACACAATTGTGGGTATGCCATTCCAGATATCCCAAAAAAACATGATATTAATAAGCGAGAGACCCAAGGATACGCCTATGAGCAAGAACTGCAGAAAAATGGTGCCAGATATGACGGGCCTGAGATTATGGCAATAGCTAAGGATTAAAAAAAAACAGTTAATTAGCTGTTAAGGTTTTCATTCCCTTCCGCTTACTCCAATATCAAGCGATGATCCTTGATGCACTTGACCAGCTCCGCATAATTTTGCTGCTCGCTCAATTTGGGGATTCCTGCGTAGACGACTTAAGCGCTTCTTGAGCAAACCAATATGCACGCGTAGTATGGAAAAGTAAACCGGTGGAGACACATCGGATTGCATGCCCTGCATTAAGGAACCCACCATAAGTCCATACTCCATGGTGCAAGCCAGCCAAAATTTTGCCAAACTGCCCTCCCAGTTGAGAAACGGATTGTAAAGCTTCCAAGGCAAGCGTCCTGAAAAAGCGCCACCCAGATAGGTGGTTAAACCATAACCCGAGTACATGGTCTGAAACAACATATAGATCTTGTTGCAGCGTGATATCCAAAGATGTATGGGCTCCCAATCCTCTTTGATGAGCACGCGCTTATCCATTTCATCCAACATGAGCTTGGCCTTGTGAAAACGTCGTATATAGGCAAAGGTAAAGCAGGCCTTGCCCGAGGAGCCAATCATATTGAGACCCACCTGCAGGGAGGTCAAAAACTGAGCAGGCGTAAAGTTCATCAACTCTGTGGCATAGCTGGCTATGAATGTCATGGGCAGCAGGAATATATACAGAAATGTAGTCAAAGCCGTATATACTCTATATAAGCAGTGCCAACGTGGATCTTCCGGTGGTATCCAGCCGCTGATACGCATGCCGCGATCCTGATAAGCACAAGCATCCCGGGATTGGACTCTTTCCGTAAGCGGCACAACGCGGAAACGTGTAAAAATAAGCTCGAGCATATTTCGGGTGGATGTGCGGCCTTTTAGGATGTTTGAAAATGTGAGCTGAAATGGAAGCCGTATCCGCTTTTATATGCCCGGTAATTTTCAGGCTTTGTTGTGGTTTTTCCTTAGTTTTTTCTTAAGTGATTTGCAGTTTTTTATTGTTTGTTCAATAGCTTGAATAATTAAGCTTGGGAACACCTTGATGTTTATTATCTTTCTGCGAATGCCTTTAAGGATAATTTTAGTTTTTTTAAAGTCCTTGAAGGTTTTCTATGAATGAATTATAGCCCTCCGTCTGACAAACGGATCTGGCTAGACATTTTTCATTTTTCTACGTTAATTTAATATATTTTTACCTAACATAGAGACTTGAGCTCCCAGGTACCTTCCTAATATTTTATTGGCTATCGATCTACCACCATGACAATTATAAAAAGTCCTCAAATAAGGACGAAATAAAATTGAATTGACGAATGGTGCCTGGATGGTCCCTATACATTCGTCAGACGGAGGGTTAATTAAACTCATTGAACTCGCAGTTTGTTTTTCCCCTTTTTTTTAAGGGTAGTTTGCTTGAAATATAGAAGGTATAGTAAAAATAAATTTGTTTTTCCTAATTTTGATATGGATAGATAGCAGCTATTTTAGGATCCTATTATTAGAAATTGTTCAAAGTAAATTTTCGTTTTTTAAATTTAGTTTTTTATCAAATCGTCGATATAAATGACTCGTGAAAGAGTTTACCAATTTGGTCGGACAAGTTCAGAGTTGTTGGCTGGCTCTTCGAGGGAGATGGGGAAGGAGGGGATTCCCCCTTGGCACGGAGATTTCTTAGTGGCGTGGTGTAGCTACTGTCATACTGTCGTGATTCAAGCTTAAGGTGCAGTAGAGGGGCCGGTACTATTTTCCGACCCGGGCCCGGTTTTTCTTTCTACAGGTTGTTGGCTTACCTTTATAAATAAGAAATACATAATAAGACTTGGTTTCAATAAACGTATACCATAATATACGTTATATATAAACTAATCTGGTTATCACCCAAATAAACATTTAATACTAACCTATGCTGCCTTTTGTTGTTTAAAATGAGTCTGAGTGCAAATCCAAGGAATAATAACTTTTGAAGTCACACTTCATCAATTCCGAGAAACTAACTCGTGTTATGAGATTATTGAAAACTATCGATGTTTTGTCTACCGATATTTCCTCTAATTATTTCTGAGCAATACAAAATAGTCACAAGTAGATTATTTTCGAAAATTTTTAATCCAAATTTATAAAAAAAAACTTTATTTTTTATTTTGAGTTAATTTTTTAGTCAATTAAAAAAAAACTCAAATGATACATAAGAAAACTTCGATAAATAAAAATGATTTATTTCAAATTTCAAAACAAACATAAAAAGATTTGTTTGTACATAATTTTAACTATTTTTTTTGTAAAAAAAACCTTAAAGAATTCCAACTTGGGAACTACTTAAAATAATTACAATATTCATAATAGAGTTTTATGTATTTTTTTGAGATCTCCAATTTTTTGATAAAAACCAAAGTTTGAAACTGTAAAGGGGATGGCTAAAAATATGAAAAACTGCGTTTTAGAAATTTTCCTCCTATTCCGCCTAAAATACTAACTTCTGGGTATACCTTACATTACAAATAAAATTTAAAATTAAATTTTAAAAATTTTTTGCCTTGGAAATTTTTATGTACGACTTATTGAATTCGAGATAAATGTTCTCAAACATATGTCAAAATAACGAAATACCATACGGGGGCAGAAGGTCACCATTTTGGTTTTAAACTTCTTGGATGGTTCTCAACACATTAAGCAAGAGAAATTTCAGCATGCAATTTTTTCCAGGTCCACCTCTTCTTTTCCCTTTTTTTAAAGCACTTATTGTATCATTTAATAAAAAAAAGTAGGGTGCTGGGATGATGAGGGGATGGAACTATGGGTTTTGAGATTATGGGAGACCAAGTTACTTCTGATAGCCACCAAAACTTATAAATTTTCGGATATAAGTCTTTTCAGAAAACCTTATACAGCTAGTAGCTCTCCTGAATATAGCGTAGAATTTTGGAACGTTTCTTTTATTTTGAATTAATTTTTTTATTTAGTATTGATGATATATATAGTGCCGCGATTATTTTTGATAACAGCTGGCAGATATATAATATTTATAGTTGGTAGAGCTTCCAATTTCAAATAAAAATGAATTAAAGGTATTCCTTTTCTATTGGCTCAAATGGAAAAACATATAACTAACCGATAACTGAATACCATTGCTCTGGCCCCACTAGACACGATTTGAGCCATCTAAATCTGGCAAAGGGTCTAGTTGAGTAAGGTATATATATTGCCCCCAGCGATTTTTGAAAACTATTAATGAAGTTCGATGATTATTGAAAAAAAAATCTTTTGCCCAATATTTTAGATATTTTATGTAAAGCGTTACGGCTTAGTTAAAAAAATACGTGAATTTCGTTTTTATTTAATTAATTTTTTAATCTAAATTGGCAACAGGGCACTTTAAAAGAAAATCTCACTTTTTTTTAAATATTTGACTGTATTTTTATTTATTGTTAATTAAATTTTTTTTTTTATTATATAATTTTTTTTTTTTATTATTTAATTATTTTTTTTTTAAATATTTAATATTTTTTGGCCCACCACATTTAAAAAAAAAGTATTATTTATTTTTATACCCTGTACCGTATGGTGCAAAGGGTATATTAAGTTTGTGCAAGCTGAAAACGTATGTAACATATAGAAGGAGTCGTCGGAGACACCCCAAAGTTACCTAAAATATGATCAGGGTGAATAGAGAAGTCGATATACCCATGTCCGTCTGCCCGTCCGTCCGTCTGTCCGTTTGATGCCTAGATCTTAGAGATGCTAAGAGCTAGAGTAACCAAACTTTCACATTAGATCCTAGATTAGATAACTAGATTTGGCGTTTGGAAATTTTTTAGAGCACTTAAGCAATGTGCCAAATTTGAACAAAGTCGGTGGACTACATCATATAGCTCCCATAGGGCCGATCTTCCAAAAAATCGATTTTTTAACAAAATTTGTTGAGTTTCGTTTGTTTGTTGAGATATTGGGACCAAATTTGACATTCGGGAGTATTTTATAGTTCCTAAGCACTGTACTAAATTTAATCCAAATCGGTTGACTATATCATATAGCTCCAATAGGACCAATCGGTCCAAAAAAAGTTTTTTATACAAAATCCGATGTGTTTCATTTGTTTGCAAAGATATTTGAACTAAATGCAGCATTCAGATCTTGTTTAAGGTATTTAATCACTGTGTCAAATTTTATTGAAATCGGTTGACTATATCATATAGCTCCCATAGGGACGATTGGTCAAAAAAAAATTTGTTGCTAAAAAAGTCTTCTGTTTTTGTTTTCTTGTGAAGGAACCGGATTTTATTGCAAGGTAGTGGTACAGGGTATCCCAAAGTCGTCCGCCCTCGCCATTTTTTTGGTTTTGTCGCTTAAAAGCAATAGTTTTGCTCTGGTCACACTAGACCAGCTAGTTGGTAAATAAATAAGATTAGTTTTGTTGATTTGAAGCCAGTTTTTTGCTACTTAATTATCTGAAATTATTCTAAAAATCCATCTTAGCTATATCTGCCCAATATCCGACTACATCATTTATACGTGACCTAATTATTATAATCGTTTTGCTCGGCATTCACTGCCCTCCATTTTTAACTCATAGGCCCTATGCTAAGCTATCATACGCTATGTTAAGATAGTTAAGTATATCATCTCTCTGATTTTATATTCCTTGACACAAAATATGTTCGTCTACCCGATCTTAAATTTTTAAGCACATTTTTTTTTCATATTATATAATTTCTTTTGCTGTGGAATTTATGGCATTAATCGTAGAGACCAAACTACGTTCAAAATTATCCGCAAGAAGTAGCAAGAACAAAAATAAGAGCCATATCAAGTTTCAAAACTTTTCGCGAGGTGCAAGACAGCAAAAACTATTTTGGTTGAAGAAAAAAACTTTTTCTTTATTAGAAAGAAAGCAAAAGATAGACTTAAGTTATTTAATAAACATATTTAATTATTAATATTATTTATCTGATTCCCTCTTACTGTCACGGAATAAACCGAAAAGCTACCAAAAATCCAGTATAATAAACCAGGATACTTAACGTTTGGCCTACCAAGAGTATAGAATGAACCCATACTCTGGTGATACCTTCAAGAACATAGTTCCAATTGTTTATTGCTGGGAAATGTTAATGCATTATGTGAACCCAAACAGTTGCCATTTAGCAGTGTTTCTTAAGTTCAAAGTAGTATTACCTTTGTTACAAATAAAATGAGTAAAATATTATAAGACATAAAACCTTTTTGGAAGCAGTGCTAAATTTAGAGCAACTGCCTCAATCAAAGGAGGATATCATTAGGGCAGCTACAACAACTAACATTACGTATACGCAATGCGTAACTATAGCTTGACACGCAGCCGACTGACTATCATCGTCTCTCAGGACAGCTCTGACCTTTGTCTTTGGTTAATATTTTGTGCAAATTAAGCACAAATTTATGCCCGGACACGGGCATCCTCAAAGTAAAACCAGGAAAGATATAAAACAGCTGCCAACACGCGCAATTTTCAAGTGTCATTTGTTAATAATGTCAACATTCAATACATAAAAGGCACCATGCTGGCTGGCACTTCCGTCCATTTCAACAGAAGCGGAAGCAGCGCTGCCAACAAAATGGTGGCACAATTGCAGCGTCATGGCAGCTGCTTTATAGTAGTAACAGTCGACAACCATTTTTGACCGCCCATTTTCCATTTGCCAATACTCTCAATCCCTAAAACAAAGTCCCCGTGTTTGTATGGGCTACAAGCTTTGGTGTGTGTTTTGTGGCTAGACCGAGGCCTACATCTTGACTTGAGTCCTGGGAAGGAGGTCTAGCAAGTATTTGCGGCATTTGAAGCACGCGACCTACGTTGCGTATGAACAATTTGCTCTATCTAACCCAAAGGCAGCGACAATGTCTGCACTGAGAGATAAGAGTGTCAGAGAATTGGAAGAAAATTTTAATAGACGATGTTGTTTATTATCGATTTATTTGTAGAAAGATTTTGTTTTAGTAATAATGTATTTTGCAATAGGGTATAAAAATTATTTGCAAAAAAATTCTATTTGTTCTTAATTTCCCATTAACAATTTGGA
Source organism: Chymomyza amoena (assembly GCA_037043745.1). Taxonomy (NCBI): domain Eukaryota; kingdom Metazoa; phylum Arthropoda; class Insecta; order Diptera; family Drosophilidae; genus Chymomyza; species Chymomyza amoena. The sequence goes on along the minus strand of JBAMAX010002294.1, from coordinate 1,964 downwards.
AATTGTCCGTCTATCTATGTATATGAACATATTTTGAAAGGATGAGATCCGCAACGCTATGCAATAAATTTATAAATTTTAGGAACCTCTCTCTCCATAAACCGGAAGGAAAAATTATGTTTTTTCTAAATTGTATACAAAATCTTAGATTCCTTAAATATGAAATGACATGTGAGTCTAATATATAAAATAAAAATAAACTTTTTCAGGCTAACTGGATAAAATGTGCTACGAAATGCGATGGTCCGGTATTCTTGTCTTTCTAAAAAAGAGAGCTGAGAATCAATTTTTGTATGAAAACTATATAAAGGATGTTTTTTTAAGCGCGTTCGGACTTCCAACTTAAAAAAAACAAAAAAATACTAAATATACTATTAGAAGACACTTTCTTATCATTTAATATTTTAAAACTATCCTGTTGAAACCAGAACCAGAAAACAAATATTTTTTGATTATCGCTCTGTAACGATTTACGACAACTATCGCCGGTAACATATGACTATCGATAAATTTGGATTTTCCTCTACACTGGCATCTAGTTACAAAAGCAATATTTTCTTCAAATTCTGCTGTTTTCATTTTTATTGGTGTCCAGATATCGTGGAATTTCATATGACCTCGAACATGATCAGGAATCTCAAAGATTTGAAAGCGTTGTTTCGGTGTAAATCTTTCAAAGATGAAGTTGCGGGCCTTACTGATCAAAACGACATTGAAAGGTATTAAAATTGACAGCTGTTTGCAGTGATATCTCTTTCGGAAGTCTGAACTCTATTAAAAAAAGCACCCTTTACTTCACTTATATGCTTGAGCCACAACAATTGCAATTAACTATGAAGTTTTTAAAATATCGCTACCAAAACCCATGTCAGTTTTATTTTTTTGGAGCCTTTACATTTATGTTAAGTTTGGTCAAAACTGTTCCACTATTTTATATAGCTACTATGCGAAAATTGAACCAGTTACGCAACGAAATTCACACAATTCTGTAATATTGAATCAATATCTATATAATTTTGTTAAAAAATCGATTTTTTGAAAGATCGGACCTATGGGAGCTATATGATAATAGTCAACCGATTTTGATATAATTTGGTACAGTGATTGGGAACTATAATACCGAATACCAAATTTGGTTACGATATCTTCATAAACAAACGAATTATTCATCTAAAACTTTTTTTTTTCGAGGTCGTCTTAAACACCCCTATGGGAGCTATATAATTTAACCCCGATATCAAAAAAATAAAATAAACTTGTCTCCTATGGAATAATATGGGATCTAATGTGAAAGTTTGGTAACTCTAGCTCTTACCATCTTTGAGATCTAGGCGTTCACACGGACGGACGGACGGACAGACGGACATGGGTATATCGACTTCTCTATTCACCCTGATCACATTTTAGGTAACTTTGTGGTGTCTCCGACGTCTCCTTCTATATGTTACATACATTTTCGGCTTGCACAAACTTAATATACCCTTTGTACCATACGGTACACGGTATAAAAAGGGGTGGAAAATGTATAGAAAATATAATCTGGGGTATTCACGCTTTCCTTGTAGCTGAGCAGTTGTAAAGTTGCACCAGTAGAGGCTAATTAAGGCAGTTTTGAAAATGCCCCAGTAGCGTATTTTAAAATACTTGCTCAACAATTTAGCTGCTTAAAAGCAGAATAGGGTCTTGGTTGAGGAAAAGTTTAGTTGAGTCTTAAAACTCAGTCCTTGCTAAAGTCCTCAAAACTTAGCCTGAATACCCTAAATATTGAATTTCAATATTTTTTAAACGTTTCTTGTCTACCTTAGATTTCTTGTTGTTATTAATTTATTTTACAAACATAAAATCTAATTTATTCTGATTTGAAAATTGGGGTATTCACGCTGTCCTTTAGTTGAAAATTTGTAAGGTTGGACAAAAACTCAATAGTGGCTATATAAGACAATGTTGAACATGTGGCGAACAGC
>JBAMAX010002293.1:0-27196 GCA_037043745.1 Chymomyza amoena | reverse complement strand
TTGCATAGTAACCCTAAAAGGTCAAGAGGCAGTAGGACATGGTAAGCTGCTAACTTAAAACCGAAATCTCTTCATAAACTATCGGACTTTTTGTAGACCGCACCAAACAGGGTGCCAAAAACAAGGCGTCTCAACAGATGTTGGAGAAATTACAAGATTCTGGAAAAAGCCGAAACTATGCTGTTAATGAAATTTCAAACAAAAAGGAATGCACTTTCGAGGAGCTCTTACAAAAAGGGAATAGTCCGATCTTGGGTATGGGTAAAAATAAGCAGCCTAATTCCCCTGTCTCCGCCCTAAAGGAGTTCTGCGATCGCCACAAATTGGATCCCATTGTTTGCACGTTTTCGACTGCCGAAAATGAAGAGTTCGCTTGCATAGTAACCCTAAAAGGTCAAGAGGCAGTAGGATATGGTAAGCTGCTAACTTAAAACCGAAATCTCTTCATAAACTATCGGACTTTTTGTAGACCGCACCAAACAGGGTGCCAAAAACAAAGCGTCACAACAGATGTTGGAGAAATTACAAGATTCTGGAAATAGCCGAAACGATGCTGTTAATGAAATTTCAAACAAAAAGAAATGCACCTTCGAGGAGCTCTTACAAAAAGGGAATAGTCCGATCTTGGATATGGAGAAAAATAAGCAACCTAAGTCCCCTGTCTCCGCCTTAAAGGAGTTCTGCGATCGCCACAAATTGGATCCTATTGTTTATAGCTTTTCGACTGCCGAAAATGAAGGGTTCACTTGCATAGCAACTTTAAAAGATCAAGAGGCAGTAGGATATGGTAAGCTTTTAACTTAAAAACGAAATCTCTTCATAAACTATCGGACTTTTTTGTAGACCGCACCAAACAGGGTGCCAAAAACATGGCGTCTCAGCAGATGTTGGATAAAATAAAAGATCACGGAAATAGCCAAACCGCTGCTGTTGGTAAAAAAGAGGATTGCACTATTGAGGATCTTATACAAAAAATGGAGAGTCTGCACTTTGATATGTAAACGGATGAACCCGACGGATGAACCCAAATACTTAGCCAGTTGCAAGTTGCCATCGAATACAATTTCGGCCAAATCTGAAAAGGATATATTCGACACTATTGCCCATGGCAAGTTGATAATTCTGAGCAGATCAGAGAAAGACAAGGCGTTGGCCATCTTAGCTGCGCTCAAACTGACTCCAATTTTTTCTGAAGTGGCCTCGACTTCTCCTGAGGAGAAACTGAAGATGATGAAACTAAAAGATTGTAGCTATGATTGTTGTATTATGGGTTTTAAGAATAGGGTTCACCATCATATAATACGTTATTTTCGCGAAATGCTTGATTGCATTTATTTACCTTTAAAGCAATGTTTACATAATACAATATTATAAAAAATTATCATTATAATACGTTTATTGTAACTTTTTATTAATTTTCAAATGTAACTTTTTCAAGATCTTCGAACTGAGAAACTATTGTATATTTCCAACAAAATGCCGATTTTAATTATTTAAATTCGTATATATTTACTGAACTTTACTAGATCTAACTAGCGTGTACTAGAGCAAAGTTATAAGAGGTTTTTTATGTTACGGAGTGTTCCACCTCAAGAACTACTTTACGCAGTGTGTTGCAAAATCCCTAGTTTAATTATTTAGCTTAGCAGCCATTATCTAAACTTTACTAGATCGAGCTAGTGTCTAACAGAGCAAAGTTACATCAGGCTTTTTCTGCTAGGGTGTGCTCCAACTCAGGAACTACTTAATATAGAGTGTTGCAAAAAGCTGTTTCTAATTATTAGACTTGCTACCAATTTGCTGCACTTTAGTAGATCTAGCTAGCGTCTACCAAAACAAAGTTATAAGAAGTTTTTTATATTACGGACGGTTCCAACTCTGGAACTACTTTACGCAGTGAGTTGCAAAATCCCGAGTTTAATTATTCAACTAAGCAGCTATTAGCTGAACTTTACTAGATCCAGCTAGTGTATAACACAGCAGAATTATAAGAGGTTTTTCATATTACGGAGTGTTCCAACTCAGGAGCCACTTTACGCAGTGAGTTGCAAAATCTCGGGTTTAATTACTTAGCTTAGCAGCCATTAGCTAAACTTTACTAGATCCAGCTAGTGTCTAACACCCCAGAGTTCCATTAGGCTTCTTCTGCTAAGGAGGGTTCCAACACAGCAACTATTTACATACTTAAAGCAGATAAATATGATGATAAGTCTGGGACTTCCATTCGCTCACGGTCCTAGTTGGCCTAACATAAATTAATTTCTGTACATATGCAATGTGAATAGGTAAATTATAACTTTTTAGACTTTAAGTGCTTAATATCCAAAATTGTGTAGGCCACATTATTTTTTCTTTCTAAACTGTTTGATAGTAATGAAAAAATTAGGCTAAAGTTAATTTTTTTTTTTTTTTAGGTTTAAGAACTATATAACTATGATTTCTTCAATGAAGACTAAAAAAAATTTTGGTTTGTAAAGTAAATTGAGATTTTAAATTATTTTTATTCAAATGAATAGTTGTTTTTCCTCTCTGAACTGTTAGTTATGGAGAAATTATGTTAAAGTCAAAACAAATATTTTTTTAAGGTATAAGAACTATAGATGTTTATAATCTGAATTGAACTTCGATATGGCTAAAAAATAGCTAAAGAAAGTCTTTAAATGGTTTTTTTGTTAATAAATAAATAAAAATTTAAAATATCTTTTAAAAATGTTCTTTATAGAAAAATGAACATACGTCATTTAGACGTATGCTTATCTTTTCAGCGTTAATTAGCAATAAGCTAGTCTTAATATTTCTCAAAAGAATCCTTAAAATCTCTCATTAAAAGTTCTTTTGTTCAACATATATTTCGCTTAAAACTTCATTTGGCAGCACCATAAATACAGCAGCTTTAGTTGCTAGCAAGTTGGCAGCCTTGATTAAAACCGCAAACTCATTTTCCAAAATATTTAAAAGTCACTTTATCTTAATTGTGCCTAAGGAGTCGGTATTTTTGTTCAAGAACTTAGCGAAATTGCAGCAACTGACTTAATCTCTCTCACTCGGATCCTCAACCCGATAGTCATTAATAATCGTAGATATTTCTACAAGTCCTCGTACATTTTCGTAGCTAACTTATTGTTCAATTTTGGCTGCATTGCCTCGTAAATTTTGGTTAACAATTCAAAAAATTATCTGCTGCAATAATGTTGGGTGAACTTTACTAGCAAACTGCGAATTGCTTAACTCAAACCGTAGAGACAAGCAAGATAGTGGCGTAGAAAAGGGGATTTAAGGAAGCACTTAAAAAACTTATGTGAAAAAAAAAATATTAAAATTGAAAATAAAGTAACTTACCATTTTATGAGGTTGTTTTGTATAGATCCGTTTAGAACCCTAAAAAAAAAAAGTAGGAGATATAATATGAGGCAAATAACACTGTCCTACAAAATTGAAAAAAATCAAAGAACTTTTCAAGTGACCTAGTGTACGTTGTAGGTCTTGACGAGTAGATCACGATAGTGTTTTTCAAAATTGTCTAACACCCCCAAAATCGGAAGTTATCGCACTCCCACTATCACAACGTCGCCATTTTTCAACCGATTTTCGATTGCTTTACGGCTTTGGAAAGAAGAAGATTCAAGCTTTAAGATGATATATACTTGTTTATACTTTATACAAAGCAACTACGAGATTTTTTAAAAGTTATCTAAGATTTACACTTTTTTTATTCGATTTTCACACTTTGAAGTCATTTTTATATAACATTTTGTTAAAAGACCTTTACTTTTTTACATTTAATCTTAAAGAAATATTAATTCCGAGTAAGAAAAGTTATGGTTTATTAAAATCGGTCGATAAATGTTTAAGTTGGCTTCAATATGGATGGATATAGCTAAATTATGTAGCTAAATTTTATTTACGAAGCAATAATGGATTGTAGTTATTTAAATTGAAAGAGTTCTGACTTAATTATATTTTCAACATAGTTAATAAATTATAAAGCTTATACAACTCAGAAGAGTCATATGAGTAGGGTTAAAAAATTATTTAAAAATGCATGGCATTATCTTTAAATTATGAACAGCTATTTTTTTTTTGTTAGTTTATATTCACCAAATATGAGTTATTTTACTTTTTTTGTACAAAATTAAGTTTCGATAAAAAAAAGTATCATACAGGCCAATCTTTTTCAAATTTGATATTTTTTGTGATTGTCAAACAAATTATTTTCCTAAATTTTTAAAAACTTTTGAACTAATTCCATATAGGCATTGAAATATGTAAAATTTGATGAACTTGATTGAAAATCCTAAAGATTTTTCTATACCATAAACCATACTATATTAAGATATATATATGCAGATCATCAAGTTATTAAATACGAACAAAAAAGGGATAATTATAAATGTGAAAGATTTTTCAAAAATATTTTTGTACTTAGAAAGGGTCTTGGCATTATAAATTTATCCATTCAAATATTTTTTCACTTAAATCGGTCCATCTCCGTACGTATGAATACAATACCAAGATCTCATATCAATTTATGCGAAAAACTTGTCTCCATTACTCGAGAAGATATGATCTTAAAAAACACACAGCCGAAATTCGGAATTTATGTATATCTTACTGATAAAAATAGCAGCATTTAAATTATTAATATAAAATGATAAATAAAAAATAATCTTAAACGGCAAAGGCAAAAATTTATCAACCCTAAGCCTTCTTATATTGTCAAGATTCAATGTTCTCCTAGACGAAATTCGAAAAAGCATGAATAAAGAAAATCCGATATGAAAAGACAAAATTTATTACACTTAAACTTTTTTCTACGAATTGTATCACTTAATTTAAAAAATAATTTTTTAAAAACAAAAAATTATGAATTGTGGTATAAAAATACTTTTTGACCTTAACAAGCTAGATTCTTTTTGACCATCGGACAACTTTCAGTCTGATTCGGATTTTTTTAAAAATAATTTTCTATAGAAGAGCAGCATGAATAAAATTATTAAGATCCGATATCAAAAGAAAAAATTTATTACACTCAACCCTTGTTTTCTTTCTTCTAAAAATATAAATTTTAAAAATATGATGAATTGAAATAAAAATATAATATATTTTTGTGCTTTAGTTTTAATTAAAAACAAAAATATTCAGTAAACATCAAAATTTAATCATTAGATATTTTGTTACTTTACTAGCTAGAAAAAGTTGTCCATATTAAATTAAAAAAAAAATATTGTGACTCAAATTTCAAAAATCAAGATAGGTACATAATCTTAAAAAAAATTGTTTTTCACCTCATACAAAATAACAAATAAAAAATGCATTACTTTAGTTACAACTTAATTTAAAATTGAAGATTTCAGTAAATATAAGGATTTTATTATTTGATTTTTTGCACCTTTAGCAGCTACAACCTTTCTTATATCGGTCATCTCCCCGACTGACTCAGACTTAATAAAAATAATTTTTTATATTAAATTTAAATAAAAATTAGTGCGATTTAAATTTTGATAAATTAAAAAATATAATATAATAATATTAAATCAAAAAAAAGAGTGCAATATAATTTTCAAAAATCAACATAAGTTCATAAATTGAAAAAAAAAAATAAAATTATAACTTCACTGAAATTGTCATTTCTTTCTTCTAAAATTATAAATTATCTTTCAAAAATGTGATGAATTAAAAAAAAAATATTAATATATTTTCGTTCTTTAGTGGCAATTTAATTTTAAATTGCAATTTTAAGTAAACATCAGAATTTTATAATTCCATTTTTTGCTATTTTAACCAAATAGAACCTTTCCCACTGTCGTGACTGATTATGATTTAAAAAAAAAAAAATGGTCCCATATTAATATAAAAAAAAAAAGTGCTATTTAAATTCCAAACTATTAAAAAAACAAAATAATTTACCTAATTAAATTAAAAAAAAAATTAGTCCAATTTAATTTTCAAAAACAGAGAAAAGTTCAAAAAATTTAAAAAAATATTTTTTTTTAGCTCCTGCATTACAAAGGACTATCTATGCCACTGCTTATCATAAATACCCTCAAGTACACACACGCGCACACACACCCATTCGACAGTTGCAGAAAACTGTCTAATGAACATTTATGAGGTAATTTCCTAGGCAACAGACCCGCATAGACACACACACACACACATGCATATGACAGTGTGCCCAGATCCTGAACAAGAGTTTCTTGACTGTCTATGCGTTTGTCTCTAGCGCCTTGCCCATGAAGAACGATAGAGCAAGTTAGCGAGAGGGGTGGAGAGTCTTGTAGTTGCAGAAAGAGAGAGTTAGAGCTGGAGAGTAACTAAGAGAAGAGGCGTGAGAGTTTTGTACAATTCCCCCAACATGTTGCATAACTTTTTCTGCTCCACTTATGCCTAAACTAATTAAGTGCAGGAAAAAGTTACCATTTCCTTCCCGTTAACAACTGCCGGCGCTTCTTCATTTGCTGCTCCTCCTTCTTCTTCCTCTTCTTCTAGTTTTTCTTCTTCTGCTGCTGCTTTGTCTTCCGTTAGCCATCTGCAATGCCTCTCGACGCTGCATGCTGCATGTGACAAGTTGCAGCATTTTTTGACACTTGCTGCTGCGCTGCCGACGGCTCAGTCGACGTCGGCGTCACTGTTGTTGCCGACATGGAATGTTTGGAAATGCTGGCATGAGCCATTAGCAAAGAAATTGCCGGTGCCGCATTAGTGCTAGGCGGAACACATTCTTCTTCTTCTGCTACAACTGCTCAGAGGGTTGTCTTGAAAATATCGAAAGAAAAAAAAAACAATCCTAGTCTTGCATTATTAAATTTGACAGCTGCAAACATAAACTTTGACACTTTTGTTATGTACAGTCACTGCCAAAACTTTGCAAATTATTTTTAACAGCTTTAGAGTAAGACTGGCTCAAAGTTTATTTGGGCATAATGACTTAAAGGAAAGGATTGATCTACAATTAGTCCACAGACAGTCTTGTGAAGTACTCCAGGAGAACGTACGTGGCTGCCAGAGCGAAGAAGAATAATTCTTTAAAAAAAAAAACACATATTGGCTCAGGCAAGATATTTTTTTGAGGAATCAAAAAAAAAAAACCAATCTGTCAATTAGTTCTAATTTAGCATTCAATGGCTTTCGTCTACCATCTCAGAAGAATCAAATTGAAAGATCAACGTTTTTCAACGACGGAAGAAACTGAATATTAGTTAAAAAAAATATTTTATATCTTCACATATCATCTCATTACATCCACTTTCATCTAATTTTCTCTCATTTCATCATTTTATATCTCATTTTATACCACCTTATCTCATTTTAGATCATATTATTTGTTCTTAATTCATCTAATTTCTTCTCATTTAACTTTATTTCATTTAATTTTCTTTCAATTAATTTCATTTCATATCACTTCGTCTCATTTCATCTCTTCTTGTTTGATCTCATTTCTTCTAATTTCTTCTCATTAATCTTCATTTTTTTCAATTTCTTTTTATCTCATTTCATCTCTTCTCATTACAATTCTTCTTATTTCATTTCTTCTCATTTCATCTCTTCTCATTTAATCTCTTCTCATTTCATCTATTTTTATTTCCTTACATATCATCTCGTTTCATATAATTTCATCTCATGGCATAACATCCCATTTTATCTAATGCTATCTCATTTCATCTTTTTACATCTCATTTCATATCACTTCATCTCATGACATCTCATCTTTTCATCTAATTTCTTCTCCTTTTATATCAGTTTTTCTTATATCATATTATCCTATTACATTTCATATTATCTCCTTACATCTCATCTATATATTTTCACTTTTTTAATTTATTTCATCGCATTACATCCAATTTCATCTAGTTTTATCTAATTTCATCATTTTAAATCTGATTTCATCTCATTTTAAATAATTTCATCTCCTTTCATCTCATATTATCTTATATTTTTATTAAATATCTTCTCCTTTAATCTATAATCATATCATCTTTTTACATCTCATATTATCTCATTACATCTCATCTACAATATATCTTTCGCTTCATTTCATCTTATTTCATTTCATTACATCCCAATTTATCTAATTTTATCTCAACCATCATTTTAGACCTGATTTCATCTCATTTCATATCACTTCATCTCATTTCATCTTATTAAATTTTGAGAAAATAAAATCTCTTTCGAAAAACAATTCAAAGGCAGAACTAGATGATGCGTTACCCAAATAGTTTGGAGCTGCATTTTATAAAGCCGTACGAATTTACAACGTTTTTCACCTTAAAAACGAAATTTTTTGTGTCCATTCGCAAAAAGTATTAGCCAACCCTCGCACTTTATTGTTACCTCTTTGCTCTGCTAAATATTTAACAGTAGCTCTACAAGTTGATAGCCCATTCGAGCGTCATAATAACGAAGATAAATGTTGCAAAAACTTTGCTAACACAACGCACAGGCTCATGTTCAGGACTCCAGAACTCTGAGAATCAGAGTTGGAGTTTCACATACCATATGGCAATGTGTTGCATACTTTTTGGTGCCACTTTAAGTTGCAATGCGTGCTGCAGTTGGGGCTGTGAGAAAATAACACAGAGACAGTGGCAAAGTCTTTGCCTGCAAATGTGCACAAAAACAAAATTTTTCACAAAATTTCTTTGGAATACGAATTCATTGAGCGCATCTGGCTACAGAAATTCAATAGGGAATGAACTGAAAGACTAAAAATGTCTGTTTTTGATAGTTCCGAAAGTTTATAATGTTGTAAATGTCACAAATAAATGAATAAACTAAATAACATTTGTAAATTCCAAAAGTTATTATTATGAGTGGATAAAAATTTACAAATGTGTTCCCATTTGGAATTTAGCTAGATAAGTGTCACCTGTTATTTTGAAGCATTCATATAAAGCATTTTTTAAAATTTCTTTTATCTCATTTTATTCCACTTTAATTTATTTTATTTCATAATATTCATACAAATTATATTATTATTGATACATTTAATTTTATATCATTGCATTATCTTTTATTTTATTTTATTATAGTTCATTTGATTTTAAGCAACTGCATTCACTTAAATTTATTTCATTTTAATTTAAATTCTTTTTAATCGAACTTTATCTCATTTCCTCTAATTTGATTTCGTTTCATCTCATTTTATAATTTTGCATCTAACTTTTTACGACATCATCCCATTTCATCTCATATTATTTCATCTTTTTTCATCAAATTTCTTCTCATTTTACTACGTTTAATTTAATGTCATCTCCTTTCATCACATCTCATTCCATCTAATTTCATTAATATTCCTTATATACACCATTTTTCTGATTTGATCTCATTTCTTTTCATTTTATCATTTCGCATTTCATTTCATAAAACTTCATCACTTTTCATTTCATACAATCTTATTTAAACTTTTTTCATCTAATTTCTTCTCATTTCATTTTTTCTCATATCTCTTCAATTCATTTTTGTCTCCTTTCATCATATCTCATTACATCTGATTTCATCTGATTTCATCTATTTTTTTTCTCATTTCATCCCATTTGATTTAATGTTATTTAATTACATCTGATTTTATTATTTTGCATCTCATTTGTTATCACTTGATCTCATAATATTTCTTATCTTTCAATCAAATTTCTTCTCATTTGATTTTATCTCTTTTCACTTAATTTATTTTAATTTCATCTCCGCTCGTCTCCTTTCATCACATCTCATTTCATTTAATTTTAAATTATTTCTTTCATTTCATCCCATTGAATCTAATTTTATCTCATTTCATCTCATTTTATCCTTTTATATTACTTATCACATTTTATCTCATAACATCTTATTTCAAATCTTCTCATCTATTTTCCGCTCATTTCATTTTATCTCATTTAACTTCATTTCATTTAATTTCATCTCATTTAATTTTCCTCATATCTCATTTTATTCCATTTAATAACTTTCTTCTCATTTCATCCCATTTGATCTAATTTTTTATAATTTCAACTCTTTTTATCATTTTGCATTTCATTTCATATCACTTCACGACATTTCATCTCATATCATCTCCTTTCATCGCATCTTATTTCATAAAATTTATCTTCTTCCCATTCCATCCCATTTGTTCTAATTTTATCTCATTTCATCTAATTTTATCATTTTGCATCGCATTTCATATCACTTCATCACATTTCACCTCATATCACTTTATTTTATCAAATTTCTTGTCATTTCACTTCATCTCATTTAATTTTAATCAATTCCATATCATTTAATCTCATTTCATCTTCTGTCATATCCTTTCCTCACTTGTCACCTCCTTTCATCTCATCTCCTTTCATTTCATCTCATCTGAATTCATCTCAATTCATCTCACATCATGTTATCTTATTTAATATTATTTCATCACATTTCATATTAATTCATCTAATTTTTCCACTTCTTCTCATCATAAAATAGGACTAATCTCGTCCTGAGATGAGATTCAGGACGAGATTAGTCCTATTTTATTTTAATATATTCAAATCTTTCCGTCTTATGTTGTAATTATATGTCACCATTTCAATTGTGATTAATTTATTTTTTTAATTTAATTAAAACCACTCAGTTCTAAAGAAAGATTTAATCTCTTTGAAGGACTCCTTAAAATCCTCTATCAAGCAAAGCACATAATAGTACTCATAAATATTAAAAACTAATTTACCAAAACAAGTGTCAAAGCCAAAGCATGATATATCTGATATCTAGACACACAAATCCCAATTCCACACATTTTAATCCCAACTTTATTAACTTCCAATACAACAAATTCCAGCTTCATGTTGGCCATGGCGGCATTCCGTCAAAGTTTCTTTCTATGGAGCTCAGCATATTTAATACAATCTGGTTACAACTAATGACCAGACCGTGGCATTTTATGGCCATTTAATGAGAACTTTGCAAATATTTTAGCAGCAACAGCTGTTTGTTGAAATTTTTGGCCGAAAAACTTTAAGCCCCCTAACACTGTTTTTTTTGTACTTGCGGCAATGCAATTCATTTGCAGCTCCAACTATGGAACTGGCCCATGTGGGAGTTGCCAACTGTTCAGCTGTTGGCGCCTCCAATTGCCGACATGCCAACTTGACATCTAAAGCTGCAGACAGCAGAGAGCGGCAGAGAGCGAATGGCAGCTTGTTGGATTTGCTGTGCTGGCATGTCCTGTTTCGGCTTACGCCGCTCTCTTTTGCTTGATTTATGTCTATGCGTTAGTAAAGTTGGTCAACATCTTTTTGTATTTTTGTTTTGCCAACTACTTTTTGAGTTTTCATGATGATGTACGTATTTTTTTTTTTTGTATTTTGGTATTTTTTGTTGGCTCAGTTCGTCAAAATGTGCACTAGAGGCTAAAAAGAAGCATATCCGACTCTATAAAAATAGATAACAAATTGAGCATGGAGAAGTTTACTTTTAAGGTCAACAACTTTACTATGTAGCCTCATATCATCCTAATATGTAAAAGAAGTTGAACATCTTCACGTCAAAATGAAGATTTTTCGAGAATCGCTCAATAATTAATATAACTAATTTTATTTCATTATATCTTATTTCATCACTTTTGTTTTTATTTCATCTCATTTTATCTAATTTCATCTCATTTCATCTTATTTCACTTCAATCATTTTATCTCTTCTCAATTAACTTTATTCATTTCATCTGATTGGATCTCATCTCTTTCGATCTCGTCTCATCTCATTCAATCTCATTTCTCCTTTTCTCATTTCATCATTTTGCATCTTATTTCATATCGCTTCATCACATTTCATCTCATACCATCTTATTTCAACTCGTTTCATCTAATTTCGTCTCATTTCATTTTAATTCAGCTCTTTTCATTTCATATCCTTTTGTCCTAAGTAATAAGATCTCATTTTATCTTTTTCTTCTCATTTTATCCCATTGATCTAAATTTTTCACATTTTATCATTTTGCATCTCATTTCACATTACTTCATAATATTTTATTTCATTTCACATTTTTTCATCTAATTTTTTCTCATTTCAATTTATTTCATCTCCTTTCGTCTCTTTCATCACATTTCATTTAGTTTCATTTTATATAATTCTTCTCATTTCATCCCATTTGGTCTCGTTTTGTTTCATTTCATCTCAGTTTATCATTTTGCATCTTATTTCATATCAATTAATCACATTTCATCTCATAACATTTTATTTCAACTTTTTTCATCTAATTTCTTCTCATTTCATTTTATTTATTTATTTTCATATCATTTCATATCCTTTTATCTTCTTTAATCACATCTCATTTCATATTTTTCTTCTCATTTCATCAAATTTAATTTCATTTTTATCATTTTGCATCTCATTTCATATAATTTCAAGGCATTTTATTTCATATCATATTTTTTCATCTTATTTTATCATATTTCATTTTATTTCATCTCCTTTCGGCTCATCTCATCTCATTTAATTTCGTCTTATTCTTCTCATTGTATCGAGGTATTAATTAAGCAAGCACAATATTTTACTATAAATCTGCTCTGGGTTCCGGGTCATAGAGACATAGAAGGTAACTGCAAAGCAGATGAATTAGCTAGATTGGGCACAACACTGCAAATCCTGCCAAACACACCTATTCCATTAGCAACTTGCAAGCTGCTAATAGATAGATATACCATCAAATCCGTCATTGTCCTATGGACTCAATCATCAACCTGTGAAATAAGTAGAATGACGTGGCCAGAATGGAACATGGGCCGCACAAACCGACTGTTAAAACTCAATAGAACTGACATAAGAAACCTAGTTGGGGTGTTAACAGGGCACTGCCTAATCGGAAGACACGCCAGTAGATTGGGGGCGCCTTACAACGACTACTGCAGAAGTTGTAGAGACGCTGAAGAAGAAGAAACGGTAGAACACCTTCTATGCGGGTGCATGGCTCTGTGTAGAAGAAGGCTACAAAGTTTTGGGTAAAGCTTTCTGGATGATATGACAGAAGTTGCAAGAATAAAACTAACAAAGATTGTTAGCTATATAAAGACCGCAGGTTGGTTTAACGAGGACAGCGTAGAGTGAGGAGTGGGAGAGCCCCGGTGGCATCACAAAGGGCCTACAACAGGCCTTGGTGCGTCTAATGACAGCCACTATACCTACCTACCTACCTATTCTTCTCATTTCATCCCTTTTGGTCTAATTTTATATCATTTCATCTCATTTAATTATTTTTCATCTCATTTCATATCACTGCATCACATTTCATTCATGTCATTTCACTTTATTTCAATTAATCTCATCGTATTTAAACTCCTTTCGTCTCTTTTCATCTCATCTCATTTCATCTTCATTCCTCTTCTTTCACCATCTTTCATCTCATTAATCTCATCTTATTTGATATTATCTCATTTGGTCTCATCTTATTTAATTTTAATAAATGCAAAATTTCTTTTCTTTTGTTGTTAAATACAATCATAAATTTCTTCGATTTTATAAGGCGATAAAAATTTTTTTTTTAATTTTCGTTCTTGAGATGGCTTTCTGCAAAAAAGATACAAAATCATCTGTGGCTCTTTGTTTTTAAATTTTCATTTAAGTTCCCATTTCATCTCTTTTAATCTTTTTTCACCTTATTTTATATCATCTCCTCTCATCTCATCTCTTAATAACTCATTTCATCTCGTTTAACCTTATTTAATCTCGTCTTATTTTATTTTAATAAACTAAAATTTTCTTTATTTATGTTGTAAGTACTGTATCATATTTTTTAATCTTTTCTTATCAATTATTTTATCCTGGCATAAAAGAAGTTTTTGTTTCTTTCTTGAGATAACTTTCTGCTACAAAGATACAAAAAGCATCTGCGAATCTTTGTTTAAAAACTTTAATCTAGTTCATCATATACCAAATGTCCTTACAAAAATTAACTTTATTACTAAAAACTATCCTTAAGTAGACACAATATTATGTATTATGATTCTTCGAGTAGGGTACTTCAATATTCGGTATGACAAAGTCGCTCAGGCAAAGCCATTTTGTTTTTTGTACTCTTTGCAACTTGCAACACTGTTGTAAGCTGTCTAATATGATGCTGCATTTGACGCTGTCTGTTCTTCTTTTTACTATGGATTTATTTTTCTAGCTTTAATTAAAAAACTAAATAAATTACATAAATTTGTCTAGATTGCAGCTCGATTCCTTTGATTGGGGGTAGTAGTAATAATTTATAAAGAAGTAGAAAATGCTGCACTTTATTAAAGTTGACTTGAATTGTTGGCCCCCATAAATAAATCGTAGCTCAACTTGACAGACAATTTAAGCTCCTGCTTGTTGTTGTTGTTGTTGATATTGATGTTAAAGTGGCTCTATAAAAATATCTTGCAGATACTTTTAAGAGACACTGTAAAATGCTGCTCGAATATCATAAAAAAAACGTAAAAATAAAAAGAGTAGCCCACACTCTGAGAAATAAGTAGTAAATTGAGTTTAGTTGAAACTTATACTGAAAGTGGGATATAAAATACTATCTAAAATGTATATTATATTTATTTTTTATTAAAATTTGACATATATAATTATAGGAAGTACATTGGGCTAGGCTCGTTTTTCTTTAAATGGTTACGGCGCACCGAGTTAGTCTGGTTGGAAGTGTCATCGAAACACTTTGAGATGTCTGAGATTATGCCGTGGAACTTTTTGATTTTAAGAATTTGAGTTCAAGCATTAATAAATTGAAACTCAATAGTTAAACTTTTAATTTTAAAAAATATTCAATATTAGTTATAAAACATTTCGAAAGAAAGCAGCTTTATCGTTAAAAATCTCTGGCTTCAATAGATATTTTGTTTGACTAAGTATTATCACTGATTTTGAAAAATATATTAAAGATAAAAAATTAATAAATAAATAAAATATCTAAATAAATAATGGAAGAATCTTATTGATAGAAGCTCTGGTAAAATTTGAGTCGGTTTTATGTTAATTTTAGACCAAGAAACACATTTCGAGTTTAAGATCATCAAAATCTGGTTAGAATTGTATATTCTATGAAACCATGTATGAGAGTTCCAAACTTCACTCAATCAGACTTTTCCATAAAAAAAAGAAATGGTCTCAACGTTTTTCATTTGTTTTCAGTTACGTCTTCACGAGTTTGTACGGAGCTTTAATCGTGATTTTTCCGATTTCTAAGATCTTAAGTTCGAAATATTCTTAAAAGAATCTCTTTCAGCTTACAGATTAACATTATTTGGAAAAAACAATTTCTTTATTTAAAAACCATCTAAAAGATTAACATAATTTTGAAAAAATAATTTTGTTGGTAAAAATTATTCTAGACTTTGGTTGCTTGTATTGTAACTTCTAGAATTTGAACTTTATCTGTACATATTATATTTAAAAAGCACATCAATACCTTTCGATATAATCGTCTTTTATGTTCACAAAAAAACAATTTTTCGAAAAAATCTGGAAAATGGTGCTTAAGAAAGATTGTAATTTTCGTGTTTCTAGAACCAAAATTACCCTAAAAAACACTTTTATCACTCGATGACCCTTAAATATTTAAACATGTGTTATTAAAGAATCATTTTTATACCCTGTACCGTATGGCACCAAGGGTATATTAAGTTTAGTGCAAGCCGAAAATGTATGTAACATACAGAAGGAGACGTCGGAGACACTCCAAAGTTACCTAAAATATGATCAGGGTGAATAGAGAAGTCGATATACCCATGTCCGTGTGTCCGTCCGTCCGTCCGTCCGTTTGAACGCCTAGATCTCAGAGATGGTAAGAGCTAGAGTTACCAAACTTTCACATTTGATCCCATATTATTCCATAGGAGACAAGTTTATTTTATTTTTTTGATATCGGGGATAAATTATATAGCTCCCATGTGGGTGTTTGAGACGACCTCGATAACAAAAAAAGTTTTAGATGAATAATTCGTTTGTTTATGAAGATATCTGTTTATTTTATATTGAAGGCAAATCTAATCTGTATACAAATAACTAATAAGCTAACTATGTAGCGATATTGAATATTAAGGGTATTCACGCTTGCTGTTGAGCATCTTTGCAAGAGTTGAATTTCAACCCTCAACTAAACTTTTTCTCAAGCCAGACCCTATTTTGTTTTAAAGCCAACAGCTGTATCTTTGAGATTGACCTTAGCCGTGAATCTAATATAATCTTTATACAAATAAATAAATAAATCTGCAACCCAACTAACTATGCACTCAAACAAAAATTGGCGCTTGATATGAGAAAAAATGTAATTAAACTAAGACTAGGTTCTTAAGCTACATTAGCAACAACAAAATTGTGGCGGGTCGTACAGGTTTTTCAATAATATCTACATAGTATTTAGGGTATTCACGCTTGCTGTTGAGCAACTTTGCAACAGTTGAATTTCAACACTGAACTAAACATTTCTTCAAGCCAGACCCCTCATATTTAAAAATAATTATGATCCTAGAAACCATTAGAAAGGTTTAATTCACTTCAAAAAGAGAAAAAAAATAAGGGGCTTCACCAACCATATAGAATATTTTTATCTCTGGACCGCACAGCCTTTAGCTGCAGGGCAAAATAAATTAACTGATAACTTTACTAATTAGTTAAAGCTATTAAGTTTGTAAATTCGTTAAAAAATATTAATACAAATCGTGCTTTAAATTATAAAAAGCAACTTAAAATTTATTACTGCAAGGTTTCCTTTGTATTCGCAAACATTTCAGAAGTCAGTTTTCTTTGAAAGTCAAGATGAAGCTGTTTCTAATATTTACCTTGATCTGTGCAATTTTAATTCAAACAAATTCTTTTGTTGAACGTAAGTTTTAAATCACATTTCACACAATTTAAATTTGTAAATTCTATTAAATTCGATCTTCTAGCTGATGCTCCAAAAATGAAAGATTGTGGTCCAGAATATAGAAAGAAAATTTTTTGGAACCTACCCAATTTTTGGGAATCGGGTAGAATGGGATAGATTACTTAGTACATTTTTTTGGAAGACGAGTGTCCCAAAATGTGCCGTAATTAATTATGATCCTACAAGTAAATTTTTAATCGTTTGATTCACTTCAAAAAGAGAAAAAAAATAAGGGGCTTCACCAGCTATTCTATTTTTAAATTTCATAAAATGTAATGCCTTTTTATTTAGAAATTATTCGTAATTTTTTCAAAATTTTGTTTTTTTTTCCATGTCTACAAATAAATAAATGAATTTAAAGAATATTTATTTTCCAATGAAAGATACAACATTAAGGGTATTTTTTATAAGGATTGTGAGCCGTGAAAATTGAAACCGTACTCAAAAAAAAAATCTTACAGCCAAGGGTTTTGAAATAACGTCAAAAAATTCTTAAAACAAATTATTTTTCTCTCTCGGAAGTCTTTACTTTTGCAGCATTATTTAGAGTAGTATTCAAAATAATTACGTTTAACATTTGTTTTTTATGGTAATCGAATTTTTTACTTTTTCTTCTAAACTTAAAAAAAAAAAAATTGGAAAATTGACGGTTTTTCATTTAAATCTTCTTTTAGTTGTAACTTCTTTAATCCGCCTCAAAATTTCGTTTTCTCGATGTCTGCAACACAGTAGCCTTCCTAAAATTGCTCTGGCGATTGAGTTTATCAAGTTTCGAAGCAAATATATGTCCAAATCTGGAGAACTCGGTTGATGGAGCAGCATTTCGTAGCTCAATTTGACCAATTTGGTCGTGGCAAAGGCCGATATTGTTAGTTTTTTCTATTTTTTTAAAACCCGCAGACACTTTCGACTCCACACAAAACCGATTCGGCTGAAATTTCGAGTAACCATCTGGAGAATGTACTACATGATAATAAATTTCTCCTGCCATCTGGAAGTGAGGCTAATTACTTATCAGACCACCCACGTAGATCAACAACTATCTATCAACTATTTTGAGACTGCTGTTGCTTAAGTATTCCCGTGAAGGTTGAGTCTGAGGGTTGCAAAAACGAACTCTATTTAATATCTAAGATCTAATATTGTCGAAAAGCACTCTGAAAAAATTTATTATATTTATTATATTGAATTATCAGCAACATAAGTTCATAAGCAAGACAACGATCCTAAACAATCATACAAACTCTCCAAAACCTTTGTGCAAAATAAATAAAAATTGAGAACGTTGAAAATCAGGGAGTGGCTGGCCCGATCTCCTGATTTAAATCCAATCGCACTTCTTTGGGATGAACTTGAGCGTCAAGTCAGGAAACAGTATCACAAATACAGAAAGGATTTCTGAGAGAGTTGATGATTTGATAAAATCATAATAATGGATTTCATAAAACTCCAATGCAGATCAGTTTAAATTTTTTATTAGCTAAGTAAGCCTTACATATGTTTCACAATAACCGTCAAGATGCTTAGAATTTCGCCTTTCGTACTTTAGCTGAGGCGAAAGCTTTTATAATATCATCATAGTCGAGTTTTCTTGCTAACGTGTAACTCAAATAGAAAGTTGCCAATCCTGAGACTCGATTCTTCCCGAATGACTCTTGAGTCTGGGGGAAAAACGTATGAAAATTTAGAACACATTTTTAGGCAAGTATGTCTGAGTTTTTGTAGTCAAGTGTCTGACTCGCGTAACTGCCAGATTTTTTAGTGTAAATTGTTGCTTGTCACATTGCACTTTTACCCTTTTGCATTTATGCCTGACAAAGTTAATACTCGCAATATGTTTAACATTTACTAAGTAAACATTTATGAAACCCTATTTATTACAGAAGGGTTTCCTCCATTACCATTACTACATACTTATCTATATATATAAAAGAAACTTATGTTTTACGTGTTAAGGGTGTTCTCATGATCGCGTCGATTAATTTTAAATATGATTTTTTGCGTGTGTTAGAGGTTATCAATACGGAGGTTTTAAACCTATTGCGATGTGTTTGTGTGTATTGGTTCGTGAGATATAAGCATTTTTGTAAATATCGTGAATATAGTATAGTAGAAAATTGTTCAACACTGGGTATTGGACATTAGGTGCAGACAGAAGCGAAGTCGCAAAGGGTTTGAAATGTAGTTTCTGTGGGGCATGAATTTATTAGAGATGCGAGCTCTCTTAAGAATACCCAAGTTCATCCATACGGCTTTTTAGAGAGTCATAAAAGTCAACTAATCCAAAAATCTTAGATTGTCTAGATAAGCTCACTAGTATGATAAAAAGGGAACATAAAACAGGAACTTAAAACATAATATTGATTTATTTTGAAGGACATTGTAGTCCAATAACATTGAATTGAAACCGGCAGGTGAAAATATAAGTAAGTTCTTCTAACAGATAAAAACATTCTATGACCCACTCATTTTGGATCCCCGCGGTTACATTTTCTTCCCGTATTGAGATATATGAATTCGGCTATTTTGAGATAGTATATGTTAGATGAAAAGTTTTTCTACCCATTTTTCGAAAATTATTCGTACTACGGTATACTCAAAAAACAGAATTACTTGAAATTCCAGAAACTTACCATTACTTTTAAGATATTATTCCTGTGTCACAAATATACTAGCCAATTTAATATACTCCTTTGTTGCCAATCAACCCAACTCTATGGCCCATAATAGACTCTCAATAAAACCTGTTGGAACCCAACTATTTGGCGCTGTGCATGGTCAGCTCCGTCCAAAGGACCTTTTTCTACAAGCCGTTGGCCATTTAAACCATTTGAACAATTTGTCTGCAGTGCCAATTTTCTTTTGGCTTTGCGCCTTGCAATTTACTTTTGCCTGCAATGTAAATATGAGGGGCAAAAAAAAACAAGGACATAAAAAGGGTCACATGATATGCCGACTATAATATACACTACATTTTGGACTACTGAGTGTAAGGTATGACATTTTATTGACACATTTTTCAAGCGATTTGGATGCGATTATTTTCAAAAAGTATGCATAAAAGTTTTCGGAATTTCCGGTTAAAAATAATTTTTTGAAAATTTTCTTAAGATAAGAAAAATTGTTGCTAAAATAATAAAAATTTCTCTACTAAAATATATTTTTCGGTTTCATATAATCGAATAGATAAATAAGAAAATTATTGTCTTCTAGGAATAATTGGCCATTTAAAAAAAAGTTTTTGTAATTTCCATTTAAATGTATCTTATTCTAATTTACTTTAACTTAAAAAAAAATAAAAATATAGCAATTGAATTGAACTTAAAAGTGAAATTTATTTAAAATTTTGTTATTTGATTAATGCATTTTCTTATTTGCTTTTGAATGCATTTTTTAACCCATTTTTTGTATATATATATATCCATATATATTTTTTTTTTTTTGTTTTAGCTTTTTAGAATTTATTTTTAAATTACTTATTTATTTTATTCTATTATTTTGCGTATAATTTTGGATTAACAATAGTACACATATTACTTACTTATGTTCAGAAATCAAATTCTCTTAAATTTCACTCCGAGCTTGCAGAATCAATCGAACTAAGGAGTCGCCATAGAGTCTTATACAGAATTGTTTTTTCATTTATGAATATTTTTTAAATTCCCATTTGTTTTTTTTTTATTATTATTGAGCACATCATTTTTTTAATAATTATTGAATAAATGAATATTTTTTTCATTTATAACAATCAAATTAATTAATTTAATTTCTCTATTTATTCGTCATTACTTTCGTTTTTTTAAATATTTTATTTTATTTAAGCTATAGTGGACAATATATAATAAAATTTGTTTATAAGTTTCTTTTTGTGTTATCTTTTATTATATATATTGTATGTTGATATTCAAAATAAATAAATAAATAATAGATTCACATCAAAAATTTTATTTATAAACATTATTTACTTTATTATACATTAATTTATATTTAAAGTATAAATATTGTATTAAATTTTTGGAACTTTTTTGAAAGTTCTGTGCATGATATGTAACAAAGAATTATTTAATATAATAACCTATAATTTATTATATTTACCTTTGTATTTGGTGAATAATTTGCTGTATTATTTTTTGCATAAAAATTTAAAAGATACTTTCAATTTTTTTTTACTTAATGCGTTTTATGCAGTATATAGTATACGCTATTTTATATTGTATAAAATATTTGATTAAATTTATGTTATTTATATTTATTTTATTTATAGTATTTTATACAAGTACAATTTTGATTTTAAAATCTTTTTTAAAATTATGTACATATATATTGCAAATGTTATTAAATAAAAAATTTATTTAGTACTTTTTTATTAAGCATAATTAAATATTTTTCATTAAATATTAAATGAAACTTACATTACTTTTTTTAAATTCCCTATATTATAGTATATAATTTAATATTTTATATTTTTGCATACAACATTTAATTAAATCCCATTTAATAAGTAAAAATATTTTTTATGATATATAGAATATATAGTTGTTATATTGTACGTAAAATATTTTATATATTTTATATTGCATAAAATAATAAAAGCAAATAGCATTATTTTTGTAAATTATAATTTTTTTATATAGCATTAAATATTACGCTTTTCTTCAAATTATTGTTTATGCGAAAGCATAGTAAATAAAATAATGTGGAATACAAATTATATCATTATAAATAAAATTTACATTACTTTTTTATTTAGTGTTAAATGCTTAGTACTTAATTTAGTATTATTTATTTAATTTTTTTTTAACATTTTAACTTATTTATTGTAGTATTATATACATATATACGATTCTTAGTTAAAAATCTGTTTAAAAATTATATAAATTTTGAATGAGATATTAAATAAGATAAGTATTTTTTTATTTAGTATTTTTATTAAAAATTATATATATATAAATGTGACCCTATGCTCCTCATAAAGGTGACTGGATTTAATATATATAATTTAATGTTTTATATTTTCGCGTTAAATATTAAAAAAACTTGAATTATTTTTATTTACAATTTTTAAATTTAATATTTGCACGAAAAATGAGCAAAACTAAATTTTTTCATTTATTTATTTTTATATGGTATTTAATATATTTTATGCAAAAATATTAAATAACTTTTGTGCAAATATATAAAATTATTACACTTTTTTTGTTTTATTAACTACTAATTGTAATATATGGCGTACAATTTGCAATTTAATATCTTATTATTATTATTAAATTAATAATAAAGTTTTTAATAAAAAATGTTTCCCATTAATTAAAACTTACATTATAGGCCTTAAAGCAGAATAAGCTAAAATAGCTTTGTCCTCGATTGAACGTTCCCTAGTATTTTTTTTTTTCTTAACATTTAAATTGTAAATATATTTTTAAAAAGTAATTTGTTTATTATTCAAATATTTTAACAAATTGTGTGCCTAATAGGATAATTTTATTTTTATGAAGTACTAAAGCGGGCTAAAGTGGGTCTGTCTTTCCGCTATAAGGGGATCAAGGCAAGGTTTTTCGATATTTTAAAAAATTTAACGGGAATCGATTTTAAATCAGGTTTTCTTCTGAAAATTATATTATCAGTAAAAATAGGAAAGAAAATTCATCGTAATCTAGAGAATAATCTAAATTTTAAATTGTCTTAGACACTAGCACATAAAAATTTACGTAGCCTTTAAATTGTTTATACAAAATTTTGAAAAATATGCATTTCTGTTTTCTGGATCTTCTGGAAAAGGTTGCAAAAGAAAAAAATACCCAATTTACTGGAATGCTTCGTTCTCGAATTCTAATAATTACGACCTACGGAACACATTTTTTAAATTATTGGTACAATCGATATTATTATTAGATCCTAACGATTTGATCAATAATTCTTAAATGTATTCCGTAAGTCTTTATTATTTATATTATCCTGATCCTGAGATACACTTGATGAGGCGATATGTCCCTCTAGGAGAGCAGGACGACAGTAGAGACGTATTTGGACTTTTAGTATTTTTACACATTGTCGAAAACTTTTAAATAATATAAATTTCTGAGAAGAAAATTCCGAAACAAGCTTAACCCTATTTCCTGCAAAGAAATTAAATAAAACTTTATGCGTATTGAAATTCGATTCGTTTAGCCAAAACTGACTAAACCAAACTAACCCCTTTGGGTGCAGTGTATCACAAAAAGTAAAAAGTTTTCGCATGGACAGTGTATCTTAAAGTCGGAAAACGGAAGGAAGCTGTTGTCGTTGTCAACGTAACCAACGCCCACATGAACTTTTGCTCCCCTTTCGCATAATTTGTAATTTTGCCTTTATTTATTTAAAAGTCACCGGGGCAAAGAGCATACGGAAGAGAGTTGGATTGGGTTGGGGGCAAGTGAGAGACGGAGTGGAGTGAAGGACGCAGCGTAGATCTTAGTTAAGGACGGGCTGGGTTCATGTGTTTTGCTTTTGATGATTGGCCAGCAAAAGTTTTGCCAGCCGCAAAGTCGCCAAGTCGCTGCTACCAGGTCCATTCAGTCGTATGTGTCCTGTGTCCCATGTCCCGTGTCCCTGATGAAAGGCTAAGTCAAATGCTTGGCTGATTACTTGGCTGCCAATGGGTATAGAGTGTGTAGTGTATGGACATGGCCTGGCATGGCAGAGTAGCAGTTGTAGAAATGTGTGCGGTTGAAAAGTTTACGTATGATTTGCTTGGAAAATTGAAATTTGCGGTGCAGCACTTCATTGGTCTTTGGCAACGTTTCTTCCTTGAGCTGAGCCTGCCAGTCTGCCATTTATTTGCCATTTTCCATTTGGCATTTTCCATTTGGCATTTTCCTATTTGCCTTTTTCCTGACTCCGGCTAAGACTCTGGGCTCAGACTTTGTCGATTTGCACGTAGCCAGCCGCCAGCCTGTTGGCCATGCCGGTCCAGAAACTCTGCCTGGGTCATTATTAGTTGGCCACTTCCTCTGCTCGTATTTGTTTAGCAATTTGCTATTTGCATTTTAATAGCATTAAAATGTCACCAAAAACTTTATAATATCATATATCAAATATTTCTTTCACTTAATTCAACCATTTGCAGCCAACGCAAAGTGACTCTCAAACTGTGCGCTCCCACAAGCTTACAAATTTCTAGTTAGCCAAGAAACCAACCGGCTCTCAAACTGTCAAGCTGCGTGCTTTGGACTCTCAAACTAGCTAAGTTGCTGGGGCGGTCTGACTGGATGAAATTTAATTTATTTAAGAAGATCGTAACTATCTAGTTTTAGTTTTAAATCAATAAACGTGACATTGTTTCAATATTAATATTTAATAATAATAATGTATTCACTACAGTCAAACCTATACATAACGAGCTCCTTTACATTGAATATTTCCACAAATCACCTTGAACTAATATGAACGACTGTACTTAAATTTCCTTTAGAAATCGGACACTTTTTCTCAATAGCTTGTCATTTCTTGACGAAAAACGTTAAACTTTCAATTTATTTTTGGACAACAAATAAATACATTGTTGTTTAAATAAACAGACCATCATTTACTTTAAAAGTGCTTCGACAGTGAACATATTTTGTTCGGTTTAGCTGTTTTCAAATATTTAAATTAATAAAAGTAAGTAAATTCTTATACTCTTTCGAGAGTATCTGGTACCTGGAAAGTTAGGCATTCTTTAGTAGAAAGAAATAGAATATAAATTTTTATACCCTGTACTGTATGGTACAAAAGGTATATTAAGTTTGTGCAAGCCGAAAATGTATGTAACATATAGAAGGAGACGTCGGAGACACCCCAAAGTTACCTAAAATATGATCAGGGTGAATAGAGAAGTCGATATACCCATGTCCGTCTGTCCGTCTGTCCGTGTGAACGCCTAGATCTCAGAGATGGTAAGAGCTAGAGTTACCAAACTTTCACATTAGATCCCATATTATTCCATAGGAGACAAGTATATTTAATTTTTTTGATATCGCGGATAAATTATATAGCTCCCATATGGGTGTTTGAGATGACCTCGACAAAAAAAAGTATTAGATGGATAATTCGCTTGTTCATGAATATCGTAACCAAATTTGGCATTCGATACATAGTTTTTTAAAGTTCCCAAGCATTGTACCAAATTTGATCAGAATCGGTTAGCTATATCATATAGCTCCCATAGGACCGATCGGCCAAAATAACCTTTTTAAAACAAAATATGCTATATTTTGTTTTTTAATAAAGATATCGTAACTAGATTTGGCGTTTGGAAAGTTTTTAGAGTACTTAAGCAATGTTCCGAATTTGAACAAAATCGGTTGACTATATCATATAGCTCCCATAGGTCCGATCTTCCAAAAAATCGATTTTTTAACAAAATTTGTTGTGTTTCGTTTGTTTGTTAAAATATTGGGACCAAATTTGATATTCGTGAGTTTTTTATAGTTCCTAAGCACTGTACTAAATTTAATCCAAATCGGTTGACTATATCATATAGCTCCCATAGGACCAATCGGTCCAAAAAAACGTTTTTTTACAAAATTCGATGTGTTTCGTTTGTATGTAATGATATTTAAACTAAATTCGGCATTCAGATCTTTTTTAGGGTATTTAAGCACTGTGTCAAATTTTTTTGAAATCGATTGACTATATCATACAGCTCCCATAGGAACGATCGGTCAAAAAAAAATGTTTGCTTAAAAGTTCTTCTGTTTTTTGTTTTTTGTGAAGGAACCGGATTTTATTGCAAACTAGTGGTACAGGGTATCCCAAAGTCGTCCGCGCCCGACTTTACGTACGCCATTTTCAATTTTGCACACATACTTATTTCGTATGGTGTGATATATATTTTTTAAAGGATGGGCAAATTGTCTTTTTCGCCCGGGCACGTAGCTTTCGGAGGGGCCCGGACTCGAGAGTCGGGAAGAATCGAGTAAATATCAGGTAAATAATAAGCTTTAAAAAAAATTTTCTTAATTTGCGTACTTAATTTTAGAGTAAATATGAACTTTATTCAAGATGCAAATATTTTGGATCAAAATCTTAAGAACTTGTTTCAAGAGTTCATAATTCTATGAAGTATTTTGTTAACTCAATTTAAGTTTAAAAAATATCAGATATAAGATTTTTTTACTTATTTTAAAAACTTACGTATCGCCCTTATCTTGAAGTAGGATGATGGTAGTTCCCCTTGTCTAGCCAGTTCATCCGCAATACATGGGACCCATATAAAGAGGATTGAGAAATTCCGAGGTGTTTTGTGAAGTCTATAAAGTTTGTTATTTTAGTGTGAAGATCTTGATACCATTTGTTGCAGTAGATCAAGCTGTTTTAGTGTTGTCCGGCATTTCGTTTCCCGTAATATCTCGGGATCCAAAACAATTTGATTATTGGTGCTGATGTTATTTGGAGGGATCTTATGTTCATTGAGTATATGTTGGTATTGTCGATGTTACCTATAGCTGAGTTTATAGAAGATAGTAAATCATAATAAATAATAAAATTACCAGTTTTTTTTTTAATTAGCTTTATAGCTTCCAATACAGCTTTTGATTCTGCCGATAAAATGGATGAATAAAAGGGAAGGCTTCCATATTTTAATACTTCGGTTTCGGAAGCAACTTATGCCATGCTTTGTTTTTTTGAAGAGATCCATCAGTATAGACTAAGGAATGGTTTTGATAATTAGATTTAATACTATGAAATTTTTGTTTGAAATTATAGGGTGGTGTTTTGGATTTATTTAGAGTACACTCATCTTAATTAGTATTGGGTACGCAGACTAAAAGCTATCTATATAAACAAAAGAAAAATTACGATACAAAAAAATTTTTTTTTAAATCGATTGCATTATTGGGAATATTATAAACAAGTTTTTATTCAAACAAATCCATTTTGAAATACATGGAAATAATAAGCAAGAAACAAAAAGTGATTTATAATGCGCCATCATCATTCCCATTAGTTTCACTATCATCATTTTGTTGCTCAACGTTGCCTACGTTCTCCTCTGCAGCTGCAGTGGTTGATATCTCATCGGCATAGGTAACTGATGATGAAGTTTGCCCAGGATCAAAACCAAAGGTCAGCCTAGTAAACATCCCAGCACGGGCAGAATTCCACCACGAGCGCAGCCCCGTTGCTGGAGCACCAAAATTATGGTTAACTACGCCTGCTGTTGGCCACTCGCGTAGTTCATCGTAATTCATCACAGGCTCCATATTAAGTGGAATAAATACGGGAAAGTCGTGTTCGCTCATCATCGGTGGTATTGACATTGGAGCTTCCCTTTCTACTTTTGGATAATTCCATAATTACAGAATAATAAACTTGTTTTGCCAAGAACGAA
>JBAMAX010002292.1:0-32115 GCA_037043745.1 Chymomyza amoena | reverse complement strand
CTTGGCTGTCATAAAGTCTGTCGGTTTGTCCTTCTGTTCTTCGAGTTCCAAACAGAAATATTACGCCTTGTTCAATTTCGTTCATTAAAAAATCACTTTGTTGCAATGTCCAAGTCAGAGCAAAAGGTTGCCACACACATTACACACAGATACTCACAAACACTTTCATAGACTACTGTAAATATGCCAAATGTTGCCGTTTTACTTACAATGAGCAGCTCTTACACAGATACATACTACCCATAGATACTCACACACAGATACTCACACACAGATACTCACACAGATACACACACACACACACTCATTCAACTGCACCTTTTCAATTCCAATTGGCTGACTGAAGCTAGTTCTATGAAAAGCGTGCACTTTTCAAATTTGATCGAGTGAATGATTTGTAAGGCCAAAGGTAACCGGGCTCGATATAAAGCAAATAAAAAATGAAGTTTAGTTGCTTCTCTGACAGCTAAAGGTTGCCCAACACTGCAGATAAAACAACAACAAAAAGAGCACTCACAACAACACCAACCACGAACACCAAGCAGATAAATCAAATCCGCCAAAAAGAATCAGAGGGTGAGGAAAATGTTAGCCAATAAAAAGTTTAGCCTAGAACTGAAAAACTAAGCCAAATAAAAGCTGAGAAAACCAACAAAAAAAGTTTGGGAAAAGGAAAAATTTAGCTAAACAATTGGAAAAACTGCAATTGTTTGTGATTTGAGTTTGGTCGTTTTTCATTATTTGTAATACCTTGATACACTTACTGGAGGTATATTTTATTTGTCATAACATCAGAATATCTAGAGAAGAATGGAAAAGAAAAAAAATAGTAGAGAAAGAATGAAGGAATACAGAACAATTGAGAAAAAGAGCTACACCCTGTCATCCTTGACTCGAAGCATTGGGATAATAGGCGCAGACAGGGGGTTAAGATTTGGGGGATTGAAATTACTCCCGAAAGTAGGTATTTTCTTAAGCGCAGGTTCTTTAAAATTTGGCCAACAAAAAGTCGAAGTTTGGGAATTATTATTATACTTACTATTTTGACTATTAAATGGGATTTTTATTGTTCAATAATTGGACATTTTTATCTCAACGAATTTAAAAATGGCGGCTCTTGCCTGCCTCTGCACGCAGAAAACATTTTTTTGATTTTTAAAATTCATAAAATTCTGTCTTTTACTAAATCAGAATGAATTTTAACTTAAAATTAAAAAAAATGTGGACGTTCGAAAAAATAAAATATTTTTATTTTCCAATTTTATATAATTTTACCTTGCTTTAAAATATCAATTTAACAATTTTTCATGTATATTGTTAGTATATGCCATAAAAATTATATTCTTTCAAACATGCTTGAAATGAAGGGAACCGAACAAAAGATCAAGACCTAAGCTTGAAATTCTGATTGAAAACAGTGTTCAGAGACTAAGTGGCGTGCAAAACGCTCTAAAAACGAGTTATAAAAGTCGTGCGAAAAACGCTATAAAAACGCGTTCTAAAACTTTTAACGTGTTTTTTGACCGTTTTGCCCGCGTTTTAGTTGCGTTTAAGACGCTCTATTTCTATAAATATCGATCGCATCGAAAAATTCTTTCGTACACATATGTTATTCTACGAATGTGGAGCTTTCTTTTTTCGTAAGATCAATTTTCTCGACAAAATTTGAAAGAATTTTAAATTTTTGGTGCATGTCTTATGATTTACAGCCAAACTCCTCCCGAAACTAATTTTTGGCTACATTTTTGATCGGACTACGTCTTCTTTTCTTTTTTTGCTATCCTTGACTCCCAAAGTCTTGACCACCTTCTTACATCTACAGAGCTCTACTGAGAGAGTCTCGGCTGATATCGTTGATTAGGATAACAAAAAATTATAGTCATCGAATCAAGTACCGATTTAGGTATTGCCCCGTGGACAACGACATTATACCAAATTTCCTTGAAGCTCTACTAAGGGGGAACGGATTCAAATATCAAAAATAAGCAAAATAAACATTTTTGGGTTCCATGCACTTGAGATTCTCAAATGAGCAAACGAAACGGATTTAATGGCTCAAAATGGTATTGCCAAAAAAAATGGTCTAGAACGACTTATTTTGAAGAAATCTATAATAACAAGGTTAAAGCATTTCCAGATATTCTTCCTTTGCTAAAACAAAGCATGATCCTATTAAATTCAGTAATGATGGTACCGATCCAAAAATTTATCTATTTCTAATCTAACCCTATATGTTTTCTATAAACAGGGTGCATATCCGTTAAAAATTGGATGTTCTTCGAGTTTAACACTTAGTCCTTCGTCTGACGAATGTATAAGGCCAGGCAATATTCTTCTGTCCGAATTATACCATCCTTTTTCGTTCTTATTTGAGGAGTTTTTATATGTCATAGTGGTAGATCGTTGGCCAATCAAATTTTAGGAATGTACCTGGGAGCTCAAGTCTCTATGTTAGGTAAAAATATATTAAATTAACATCGAAAAACTAAAAATGTATGGCCAGACCTATTTGCCAGACGGAGGGTTAAAGGAATAAAATGCAATTAACCAACAAACCAACAAATGACCCACTCTATATAATGATTTATATTTAAAAGTCAGACGTAATATATTTCTAGAAAGAATCTGGAAACATTGGTTTAGGAGGGTCTGAAATTTACCTAAGCTAAGTTTAATAATTTCAGTAACGAGAATAGCTGGTCTTCGCGGTCTCCGAAAAAATCTTACACTAACAAATTTTGCACTTCTGCCTGATCCACACCATTAGCAAGGCGAGCACTTCTGCCTCTTGCTGGATTAAAAAAATTTTTATAAATATTTCTTTACGCTTGTAGTGTGTTGAAAAATAAAACAGATATTTATAAATCCAAATTTATAATAAATTTATTTATCCAAAAAGTAAGTCAGCTTGTTTTAAATGATTAAGATTTATTTTTATCTCAATATTAGATATGACTTTTTCGATTTAGCGGTTGATTGCCAAAAATAAAAAACAGCAAAAAAAAAATAAAAAAATGAAAATAGTTATTATTTCTTAAAAGAGGAAGATAACCAAATAATAAATACCAAAAATTGTGTCCTTCAAGCTTTTAAAACTAAATTTTTCCAATAAAAACTTTTCCCAAAAAATTAAAACGCGCCATATGACACTTGTAAAGAGCAAATTGTTTTTGCATGTGCACTTCTGCATTTCTGCTTCAGTGGAATCAAAACATTGTTTTGAAAATATTACATTATATAATTCTGCATTTGCACTTCAGCATTTCTACTTCGTTGTTAGGATTACGCACGGCATTTATTGGGCACTTCTGCATTTCTACTTTGTTGTTAGGGCTGCTTTTTTTAGAGGACTTTTGCATTTCTGTTTCTAGGCGAGAGTGGATATTTGAGCAGGCCGCCTAAAAAATTACTATCGGCTTAAAGTATTATATCAAGGGGTTTATTTGAGAGCAGTGAGAGGTAATTAAAAGGTACAACAAAAGGGTGATGTGTTTTTTTCACAAAAATATAAACTTTTTATTTGACTGTACTCCTTTTGCTTATGTTCCAGATATAGGATATGGACTTAATGAATAAAGCGAATGAATTCAACATGCAAAGAAAGAAATATTTTTAATTTAAATATTTAAAGTCAATTTTATTGCAGATTAGAGATAGGACGGTTTTCGAAAATTTTGTTATTAAAAAAAAACAGACAAAATCAAAATAATGCACAAAAGCGAAGATCAAAATAAATATCCAAAATTGTTTCCTCGACCCCAAAATAGACTTTTGGCTAGAGGAAAATAACTTTGTTTAGCCTTGTAAATGGAAGGTCCAAGTCGATTTTTTAATATTTTGATAAAAACCTATTTTAAAAGGCAGCAACTCGAATTTAATTTTAGACCCACAGTTATTTTGACAAAATTGCTTAAAATGATCCACAAAAACCAAATCGGATTCCTTTTTTTTGGGAATTTTTTTTCTTACAGATATCGTTTTAGAAGATTAATAGCCAGGACTATTTAAAAAGGATTTTGGATTTAGTAAAATTTTATTTTAATCTGTTTTGATCGACTCAATCAGATTGATAATACCTAGAAATGGAGTAAGTCAAATTTTGTTGGTATCTGTTTCGACCAATATACAAATTCATTTTTTAGTGACCTTAAAATTTATTTATAACAAAGTTTAAAAATCCTAATTATACAAAGTAAGTGTATCCAATAGTTGGTACCTCCCAATAATTTTAATATTGTATTGTATATTGTATTTAGTTTGCTTTTGTTATTTTTCAACATTTCACGTGTTGTTGCCTGGTAAAATTGATTTGCCTGGTTGGGTGGCAGCCACAATACCCAACAACAACAACAGTTTGTGGCACGTTTGAATTGAAAGCTAGACCCAGAGCTGGAGCCGGAGTCGGAGCCAAAGCAAATCATCATTGATGTGGCAGCAACGGAGCTGCCCCAATCAACATCAATTGATGTCTGCGGCGTGCTATATTGTAATTAGTGTAGAAAAAAAGGCATTTTAAAACTGAAAATTGGTTTTGATGCCTGATTGTTGTGCACCGTTTGTAGCATCATCATCTCTCGCCAACGTCATCGTTATCGTCATCGAGGCAGTCATCGCCAACGATTTTGTCTCCCCAACCAAAGCAAACATACCAAATATGGTAAAACTCATTAGTGCCAAATGCAGCCAAAACGCCAAAACCTCTACACAGATATGCTTTGCATGTATGCATAATGTAATTGCCATATATGTGTGTGTGTGTGTATGAGGGAGTGTCATGGGTATGTGTGAGTGTGTGTGGGTGACATGGGCGAAGATTGATTCGATAAATTGCCTCATGAGCTTGTGAATTTAACCAAAATATGGGACTAGTAGTAGGTAAAAAAATTCAAACGATTTATTTTATTTATTGAATTTTAAAAAAATAGGGAAAAAAGTAAGTTTCTTAGAAATATTATAATCAAAACAAGTTCATAAAGTAGTATGATTTTTTTTCTTAATTTTTTTATAGAAATTGTTTTTATCAGACAATAAGATAAAAAATAAGACAATAAATAATAAAAAAAATATAAAGTTCGATTTGAATTAGATTTACTTAGTTAAAAATCTAAACCAAAAAAATAATATGAAAATGAATTTATTAAAAATTAAAATAAAATCAAAAAGTCAAAATCTGCTTTTTAATAGATATTATTAAAATGAAAACGGATCCAAGATGGATCGCAGTGAAGGAGCAGGGGTCTACTCGGACGAACTCGAAGTATCTCTCTCCTATCGCCTAGAGGCAACAGAAACAGCATCTTCCAGGCGGAAGTCTTTAGCATCAGAGAAGTATGTAAGGTGCTGAATCCGAGTCAGCTGTCGGAGGTGTGTATATTCTTCGATAGTCAAGCAGCTTTGCTGGCGATCAAATCGCCAACCGTGAACTCAGAAATCATCAGACAATGCAAAGAAGATCTCAATGCCCTTGCAAGCAGAATGAACATCGCTCTCGTATGGGCTCCCGGACATAGGAACGTATACGGAAATGAAAAGGCTGATGAACTGGCGAGAAAAGGAGCATTAGATGGCGAAGCAGCGTAGGTAGCTGTCAAATACCCACTCAGCGCTATCAAGAGAGAACTTCTTCTGCGAGCTCAGAACAAGGCTGAAACCAGATGGAAAAATATTGGCACTTGCAAGATTGCAAAGGAAATTTGGCCGCGATACGACAAGCGTAGAACGGCCAGAACTGCTAAGCAAGCCAAGAACAATGATCTTCAGAATAGCATCGACAATAACCGGACATTGGCCGTTAGGATACCATGCAAAGAAAATGGGCTGGCCCTACAACGTCAGATGCCGAAGCTGTGACCAGGAGAACACAGAAGAGACAGTTTACCATTATTTATGTGAGTGCCCACGATTGGGGTCCTTACGCCACAGAGCACTAGGAAGCTTCGCGTTAGGAACCCTACGTGACTTGGCAGAAAAGAACTTAGACGACATCAGCAGATTTATTATCGGATCGAGATGGTTTGAGTGAACCGAACAGCAGTGGTTCCCATAAGTCGTGTAGCAAAATGGCGCATTAGCGCTAATTGAGTTTGAATATGTTGTCACTCAAACGGCACCCAAACCAACCAACCAACCATAATGAAAATTATTCTGAAATTTTGGAAAGCTAGTGAATAGTCTGTTTAACAGAATGAATCAAGGATTACCACACCTCACAAAAAGGAGTTCCGGATATCATTATTTTAAACTAATTTTTTTTTTAACAAAAACGTCAAAAAATAAAGTAAAAGCTGTAATATATAAATTTGTTTTGTTTGGTATTTTTTTCATATTTTTTGACCTTCATATAAACTATGCTTGAAATTTTATTTAAAATATTCAATATTTTCTAAAAAAAAATATAAAAAGGGAAATAAATTAATTTAAAATTAAAAGATTCTCTAAAATCTGTTTTTCAATAGATATTAATAAAGATTATAAAATTGTTGTGAAGTTTTATATTATCTAGTGAAAGGACTTGTTAAATAAAAAAAAAACAAGTTTCAGCTCTCAAAAAAGAGTTTTATTCTATCAACCCAATTTTTTTTAACAAAAAAACGTGTAAAAATAAAATAAAAGCAACAATATTTGGCATACAAAGCTATTTTTTGTAATTTATATCCAAAAATAAAGTTTTAAATTATATTTTTTAACTTCAAATATACGTAATATCTAATTTTATTTAAAATCTTCAACATTTTCTGAAACATCAAAATTTAATTCGAATATCTTTTAATCAAAGGGTTATATTACACTAATTGAAGATCATCGAAGTAAACCTTAGTAGAAAAGTGTTTTTTAAAGTAATTTTTAGAGTCAAGAAATGCTAAAATTGCATAAAATTTTTTTAAAAGCATAGTTTTCGAGATTTTTTCGATTAAAAAATGTTTTGGGCACATTTTTCACTTATTTATCAATATCTCTTTTACAAAATTTTGTGTTAATATGAAAGACAATTAGATCGAAAGGTCAATGCCCCGGTGATATATATAGATTAAGTAAAAAATTTGGAAGTTATAAGCAACCAAAATCGAAAAAAAGAATTAACTTTCAAGCGTTTTTACTTAATTATAAAAGAAAAAATATACTTTTTTTTAAATTATGTTAAGCTTAAAGAGAACTGTTTGACGAACATAACAAGTTTAAGATCTTTAAGAACTATAGATGCTATGGAAGCATGCATGAAAAATACTTCATACGATTCCCAGCCAATTTCGAAGATCTTGGGCTCTAAAATTTCGTAATAGAATTCTTTTTCAAAGATCATGAAGCGTCTCATTAAAAAAATTTTATTTTTAATATAATATAAAATTTTCAAAAATCTCCGGGGGCTGTTTCCACTACCTTATCCAGGTAGACGCTTTTGCGAAAATAATCGATCTTTAGCACAATGAGATCTTTGACCAAAACATTGGGCTAGAACAGACAATCATAAAACTTATATGTATTCTCCAAGAACAATTCGTCAAGTCAAAATTCAAGGCATCTTAACTTTTCGAAAGATTTTTTTTTTAAATTATTTTCCTAAGCTGTAACTAAAAAACTTCACATTATTTCCGAGACAATTACGCACTTCAATGTACTACAATCCCCATGGCACTGTAACTATCTAC
The DNA here is from genome assembly GCA_037043745.1 of Chymomyza amoena. NCBI lineage: Eukaryota > Metazoa > Arthropoda > Insecta > Diptera > Drosophilidae > Chymomyza > Chymomyza amoena. Next base: position 24,469 of record JBAMAX010002292.1, on the reverse strand, counting down.
GTCACTGGTCACTAATAAGTGTGTGTGCATAAATTATAAGCCAGTGTGTGAGTATGTGTGTGTGCTTGTGTGTGTAGTGTTGTTGGTGGCAAGAAAATCAGTAAATTTTTTTTTGTTCTATTCATTGGTGTAATTTTGACATGAATTTTGTATGTGGGTTGGCTTTCCATTTGTTGGATTTCTAGGGTAGAATTTTACAAATTTCGAAATTAGTGAAAAATGCTTCAGAAATTTTTGGTAATTAGTATTCGAGCGTAGCTGTTATTGTCATGAACAACATTTTCATGCATTTTCCATTGATAATGCGTGATGTGTGGCAGATTTGGACAACCAAGTTAAATATTTATAAGCAATTTAGATGCAACTGCATTTATGGAAATCGAAATGCATTAATTTAAATTTGTCTTTTGGTCTGTAAGGATATTAGATATAATTTCAGAATTTTGCATAAATGGTGCATTGTATAGAAAGGGTTAAACCAGACAATAAAACATATATATGCATTAGGAAATCAAATGAATTTGATAAACATCGTCGGAATAATGTATGATGACGTAGAAAGGTCTACTAATTGCTTGTAACTTTGGAACCAACGTTTAGGTTGTAGATAATTTTTAACATCGAACAATTTAGTGTAACTTAATATTAACCCTATAATGATAAAGTACGTCTGATAGGCGTATACGATTATTTTTCTTTACCTCATAAACGTCTCTGCAAACTCGTCGCATCGACGTATCGTTAACATTTGTGTAAGCTTTGATATTTTTTGTACAATAAATTATAACTTTTTAGTCTTTGAGTGATTACATTTTTTTTCTCTACCTCTCAAACTTTAGTGCGCGAGCTCGTCGCATCGACGTATCGTTAGCATTTGTGTAAGTTTTGATGTTTTTGTCGCAATGTGAATTTTTTTTTTGCGGAGGCTTCTATATTTAGGAACTCTACGTCAGAACTGCTTTCCGACTCCCGGATCACTGCAGTGTCTTTCAAGCAAAGGTCAATGCAATTCAGGAGGCTTTGACAACAATAAGACAAGTAAGGAATAAGAACATCTGTATCTACTCGGACAGCCAGGCGAGTATGAAGTCCCTAGCTTTGATGACTTCGTGCATGAAGTCAGTGAATAACTGCCGCTTGTCTCTGGAGGAGATGGGTCCCAGGACATAGGGACATCGAGGTCAACTGTATTGCGGATCAAGATGGCTGGACACGGAACTACCAACATCCTCCTTCAGGACTAAGAGAGCCTGCAAACTGAGAATACGAAGTTACTTCGATCTACTCCAGGCGGCTATTAAGTCCGTAGCTTCGATGACTTTGTGTATGAAATCAGCGAATAACTACCGCTTGTCTCTGGAGCAGCAGTTTTCACTTGCAGGATCTGGCGGCAACCTGGGCAACTTACTGCAGTAAAAGAACTACTTTGCTGTCTGAATAGATCCCAGTGCCCAACTATCATCCGTGCTATCACAGGGCCCTGGCTCTGTCATGCATCCGGGCTAAATACTCCCCACCATGACTTCTGTAGAAGCTTTGGCGATGAGGTGGAGCTGGAGACAGTGGAACAATTTTTCAGTCACTGCCCAGGGCCTCGCAGGGAAATATTCCGTTTCATAAAGTCACACTTTCTTGATAATTTATCTCAACTCTCCAAACAGAATCCAAAATACCTCTTAAGGATTATTCAGGCTGCCGGATGGCTGTCTCAGCTCATATAGGGGACCTCTTGAGTGGGGAAGAGTGGTGAATGGCCCACCGTAGCGGCAACACAACGAGTCTATTCTTGGTCTAAGTGAGATGGGACGTCAGTCCCAACCAACCTGCGGCCCTAACCTAACCTTACCTACTCATACTTCAAATGGACGTATGATGTCTTCCTCATATGAGGGAGTAACGGCCCTCAAATGTTCCATATTAAAAATGATTACTCAGAAGGCCGAAATACATACTTTTTTCAAAGTTTTATAGACTGGGGCACAACTGACATCTAATGTTTTGGATGCTACGCATTAATCTGCCTTTCCGAAAATTTCAATATCATTCCAACATCTTGTGGAAATGTTCCTATCTTATTGTTTCCCGATGAAAATATATACGATACTTTTTCTGTACAACTCTAAATTTTTAATCATTCACTGCGAAGTTGTAAACAACGTTAAAAAAAAGAGTGGCAACTTTGAATTCGAAGAAGGCGACACAGCCACATATGCTTATGAAATTGAACGATATATCGTTATAGCCAGCAACGATATTTTTAATATCGAACACCTCTGTCTCGATACAAATACTTGACAGCTGTCACTTAGTATCCGACAAAATAAAAAATACAACATTTACTTATTTGTCGGCAAAATGTTGAATATGTCGGAGCAAAATAATTTCTATTATAAGTCGCCTGTCTCCGACTTAAAGGAGTTCTGTGAACGTTACAAATTGGGTCCCATTGCTTATAATTTTGTGACTACCAAAAATGGAGGGTTTACTTGCATAGTAACCCTAAAATATGAAGAGGCAGTAGGATATGGTAAGCTGCTAACTTAAAACCGAAATCTCTTCATGAACTTTCGGACTTTTTGTAGACCGCACCAAACAGGGTGCCAAAAAAATAGCGTCTCAACAGATGTTGGAGAAATTAAAAGATTTAAAAAATTACCGAAACGCTGCTATTAGTGACAATTCTGAAAAAAAGGGATGCACTTTCGAGGAGCTCTTACAAAAAGGGAATAGTCCGATCTTGGATATGGAGAAAATTAAGCTGCCTAAGTCCCCTGTCTCCGCCTTAAAGGAGTTCTGCGATCGCCACAAATTGGATCTCGTTGTTTACAACTATTCGACTGCCGAAAATGAAGGATTCACTTGCATAGCAACTTTAAAAGATCAAGAGACAGTAGGATATGGTAAGCTGTTAACTTAAAAACGAAATCTCTTCATCTATCGGACTTTTTGTAGACCGCACCAAACAGGGTGCCAAAAACATGGCGTCTCAACAGATGTTGGAGAAATTACAAGATTCTGGAAATATCCGAAACGATGCTGTTAATGAAATTTCTAACAAAAAGGAAAGCACTTTCGCGGAGCTCTTACAAAAAGGGAATAGTCCGATCTTGGATATGGGTAAAAATAAGCAGCCTAAGTCCCCTGTCTCCGCCTTAAAGGAGTTCTGCGATCGCCACAAATTGGATCCCGTTGTTTACAACTATTCGACTGCCGAAAATGAAGGATTCACTTGCATTGCAACTTTAAAAGATCAAGAGGCAGTAGGATATGGTAAGCTGTTAACTTAAAAAAGAAATCTGTTCATCTATCGGACTTTTTGTAGACCGCACCAAACAGGGTGCCAAAAACTTGGCGTCTCAGCAGATGTTGGATAAAATAAAAGATAACGGAAATAGCCGAACCGCTGCTGTTGGTAAAAAAGAGGATTGCACTATCGAGGAGCTTATACAAAAAATGGAGAGTCTGCACTTTGATATGTAAACGGATGAACCCGACGGATGAACCCAAATACTTAGCCAGTTGCAAATTGCCATCGAATACAATTTCGCCCAAATCTGAAAAGGATATATTCGACACTATTGCCCATGGCAAGTTGATAATCCTGAGCAGATCAGAGAAAGACAAGGCGTTGGCCATCTTAGCTGCGCTCAAACTGACTCCAATTTTTTCTGAAGTGGCCTCGACTTCTCCTGAGGAAAACTGAAGATGATGAAAGTAAAAGATTATAGCTATGATTGTTGTATTATGGGTTTTAAGAATAGGGTTCACCATCAAATAATACGTTATTTTCGCGAAATGCTTGATTGCATTTATTTACTTTTAAAGCAATGTTTACATAATACAATATTATAAAAAATTATCATTATAATACGTTTATTATAACTTTTTATTAATTTTCAAATGTAACTTTTTCAAGATCTTCGAACTGAGAAACTATTGCATATTTCCAACAAAATGCCGATTTTAATTATTTAAATTCGTATATATTTACTTCGCTTTACTAGATCTAGCTAGCGTGTACTAGAGCAAAGTTATAAGAGGTTTTTTATGTTACGGAGTGTTCCACCTTAGGAACTACTTTACGCAGTGAGTTGCAAAATCCCTAGTTTAATTATTTAGCTTAGCAGCCATTATCTAAACTTTACTAGATCCAGCTAGTGTCTAACAGAGCAGAGTTACATTAGGCTTTTTCTGCTAGGGTGTGCTCCAACTCAGGAACTACTTAATATAGAGTGTTGCAAAAAGCTGTTTCTAATTATTAGACTTGCTACCAATTTGCTGCACTTTAGTAGATCTAGCTAGCGTCTACCATAACAAAGTTATAAGAAGTTTTTTATATTGCAGGACGGTTCCAACTCTGGAACTACTCTAGCAGTGAGTTGCAAAATCCGAGTTTAATTGTTCAACTTGGCAGCTATTAGCTAAACTTTACTAGATCTAGCTAGTGCGTAACACAGCAGAATTATAACAGGTTTTTCATATTACGGAGTGTTCCAACTCAGGAGCCACTTTACGCAGTGAGTTGCAAAATCTCGGGTTTAATTACTTAGCTTAGCAGCCATTAGGTAAACTTTACTAGATCCAGCTAGTGTCTAACACAGCAGAGTTACATTAGGCTTCTTCTGATAAGGAGGGTTCCAACACAGCAACTACATACTTAAAGCAGATAAATATGATGATAAATCTGGGACTTCCATTCGCTCACGGTCCTAGTTGGCCTAACATAAATTAATTTCTGTACATATGCAATGTGAATAGGTAAATTATAACTTTTTAGACTTTGAGTGATTAATAACCAAAATTGTGTAGGCCACATTATTTTTTCTTTCTAAACTGTTTGATAGTAATGCAAAAATTAGGCTTAAGTTATTTTTTTTTTTTGAGGTTTAAGAACTATATAGTATATACCTATGATTTCTTCAATGAAGAGTAAAAAATTTCGATTTGTAAAGTAAATTGAGATTTTAAATTATTTTTATTTAAATGAATAGTTGTTTTTCCTCTCTAAACTGTTTGATAGTAATGGGGAAATTATATTAAAGTCAAAACAAATATTTTTTAGGGTTTAAGGACTATAGATGCTTATAATCTGAATTGAACTTCGATATGGCTAAAAAATAGCTAAAGAAATTCTTTAAATGGTTTTTTTTCTAATAAATAAATAATAAACTAAAATTTCTTTGAAAAATTCCCTCTAAAGTCATAAAATCAACACACGTCATTTAGACGTAAGCTTATGTTTTAAGCATTAATTAATATTAAGTTACATTTCGCAGAAGAATCCTTAACATGTCTCATTTAAACTTTTTTTTGTTCAACATATTTTTCGCTTAAAACTTCATTTGGCAGCACCATAAATACCGCAGCTTTAGTTGCTAGCAAGTTGGCAGCCTTGATTAAAACCGCAAACTCATTTTCCAAAATATTTAAAAGTCACTTTATCTTAATTGTGCCTTGGGAATCCGTACTTTTGTTCAAGGAGTTAGCGCAATGGCAGCAACTGACTTAATCTCTCTCACTCGGATCCTCAACCCGATAGTCATTAATAATCGTAGATATTTCTACAAGTACTCGTACATTTTCGTAGCTAACTTATTGTTCAATTTTGGCTGCATTGCCTCGTTAATTTTGGTTAACAATTCAAAAAATTATCTGCTGCAATAATGTTGGGTGAACTTTACAAGCAAACTGCGTATTGCTTAACTCAAACCGTTGGGACAAGGGAGCCAGTGGCGTAGAGAAGGGGATTTAAGGTAAAAGTTTTCCCATAAGTTTATAAAAATTATTTGAAATAAAAAAACATTCAAATGAACTTACCATTTTGCGAGTTTCTTTCGAAGAACAACGTTTAGAATACTGAAAAAATAAAAAGTAGAAGATATTAAAAAAAATTAATATGAATGTATGTATTATAAAAAATAATTTCATTTTTTTATTTTAGAACCAACATTTTGTATATACACTATCCTAAGAAGTTTATAATCGAATTGATAATTGATTGAAATTTATTTTATCTTTACAGATCGAAAACAAAAATATTCAATATTAAATGTAAGGTAAAATTAGTTTAGCTTTAGTAACTTAATTTAAAATTTAAATTTTCAGTTAATATCAGGATTTTATTATTTAATATTTTGCTCCTTAGCCGGCATGAACATTATTTACAAAGAATTTCCTGTATTAAATTTAAAGAAAAAATAGTACGACTAAAATTTAAAAAATCAAGATAGTTTCGTAAATTAAAAAATTATTATTTTTCATCTCCAGCATTACAAAGGACTATCTAAGCCACTGCTTATCAAAGATACCCTCAAGTACACACACACACGCGCACACACACCCATTCGACAGTTGCAGAAAACTGTCTAATGAACATTTATGAGGTAATTTCCTAGGCAACAGACCCGCATAGACACACACACATGCATACGACAGTGTGCCCAGATCCTGAACAAGAGTTTCTTGGTTGTCTATCCGTTTGTCTCTAGCGCCTTGCCCATGAAGAACGATAGAGCAAGTTAGCGAGAGAAGCAGAAGAGTGTTGTAGTTCCAGAAAGAGAGAGTTAGAGATGGAGAGTAACTAGGAGAAGAGGCGTGAGAGTTTTGTACAATTCCCCCAACATGTTGCATAACTTTTTCTGCTCCACTTATGCCCAAACTAATTAAGTGCAGGAAAAAGTTACCATTTCCTTCCCGTTAACAACTGCCGGCGCTTCTTCATCTGCTGCTCCTCCTTCTTCTTCCTCTTCTTCTCGTTCTTCTTCTTCTGCTGCCGCTTTGTCTTCCGTTAGCCAGCTGCAATGCCTCTCGACGCTGCATGCTGCATGTGACAAGTTGCAGCATTTTTTGACACTTGCTGCTGCGCTGCCGCTGCCTCTGTCGACGTCGGCGTCACTGTTGTTGTCGACATGGAATGTTTGGAAATGCTGGCATGAGCCATTAGCAAAGAAATTGCCGGTGCCGCATTAGTGCTAGGCGGAACACATTCTTCTTCTTCTGCTACAACTGCTCAGAGGGTTGTCTTGAAAATATCGCAAGAAAACAAAAACAATCCTAGTCTTGCATTATTAAATTTGACAGCTGCAAACATAAGCTTTGACACTTTTGTTATGTACAGTCACTGCAAAAATTTTGAAAATTATTTTTAACAGCTTTGGAGTAAGATTGGCTCAAAGTTTATTTGGGCGGTATGATCATCGGAAAGGATTGACACAGGCAGTCTTGTGAAGTATTTCAGAAGATCGTGCGTGGCTGCTACAGCAAAGAAGGATCATTATTTAAAAAAAGGTCATATTGGCTCAGGCAAGAGCTATTGGGAGAAACCAAAAACATCAAACAAATATGCTAATTAGTTCAAATTTAGCACTCAATAACTTTTTTGTACCATCTCAGAAAATCAAAATGAATGTTCAACGTATCTCGACGACTGAAGAAGCGGAAAATTAGTTTAAAAAAAATTATTTTCTATCTTCATATACCATCTTATATCATCTCATTACATCTACTTTCACCTAATTCTCTCTCATCTCATCATTTTACATCTCATTTCATACCACTTCATCTCATTTCATATCCGATCGTCTCTTTTCTGATTATCTTATTTGATCTCATTTCATTTAATTTCTTTTCATTTAACTTCATTTCATTTAATCTCATTTCATCTCCTTTCGCCACCTTTCATCTCTTTTAATTCATCTCCTTTCCGTTCCTTACATCTCCTTTCATTTCATCTCCATGAAATGAAGAAGCGAAAGATTAGTTTAACAAAATTATTTTATATCTTCATATTCCATCTTATATCATCTCGTTACATCTACTTTCATCTAATTTTCTCTAATTTCATCATTTTATAACTCGTTTCGTACCACTTCATCCCATTTCATATCACTTCGTCTCGTGTCATCTCATATTGTTTGATCTTATTGCATCTAATTTCTTCTCATTTATCTTCATTTTCTTTAATTTCTTTTCTTTAATTTCATTTCATTTCATCTCTTCTCATTTCATCTCTTCTCAATTCACCTCTTCTCATTTCATCTGTTTTCATTTCCTTACATCTTCTTTCATCTTATCTCATTTCATATAATTTCATATCATGCCATCACATCCCATTTTATCTAATGCTATCACATTTTACATCTCATTTCAGATAACTTCATCTCATAACATCTCATCTTTTCATCTAATTTCTTCTCCTTTTATCTCGGTTTATCTTATTTCATATCATCTTATTACATCTCATACTATTTCATTACATCTCATCTATATCTTTTCACTATATTTCATTTAATTTCATCGCACTACATCCAATTTCATCTAGTTTTATCTAATTTCATCATTTTACATCTGATTTCAAATCAATCACTTCATCTCCTTTCATCTCATATTATCTCATATTTTTATTTAATTTCTTCTCCTTTCACCTAAATTCATATTATCTTATTACATCTCCTATTATTTCATTACATCTCATCTATATGTTTTCACTTCCTTTCATCTTATTTCATTTCATTACATTTTATCTAACTTTTTCTCAACCATTATTTTAGATCTGATTTCATCTCATTTCATATCACTTCATCTCATTTCATCCTATTAAATTTTTAGAAAATAAAATCTAATAAATAAAAAACAATTCAAAGGCAGAACTAGATGATGCGTTACCAAAAGAGTTTGGAGCTGCATTTTATAAAGCCGCACGAATTTAAAACGTTTTTCACCTTAAAAACGAAATTTTTTGTATCCATTCACAAAAACTATTAGCCAACCCTCGCACTTTATTGTTACCTCTTTGCTCTGCCAAATATTTAACAGTAGCTCTACAAGTTGATAGCCCATTCGAGCGTCATAATAACGAAGATAAATGTTGCAAAAACTTTGCTAACACAACGCACAGGCTCATGTTCAGGACTCCAGGACTCTGAGAATCAGAGTTGGAGTTTCACATACCATATGGCAATGTGTTGCATACTTTTTGGTGCCACTTTAAGTTGCAATGTGTGCTGCAGTTGGGGCTATGAGAAAATATTATGGAGACAGTGGCAAAGTCTTTGCCTGCAAATGTGCACAAAAACAAAATTTTTCACAAAATTTCTTTGGAATACGAATTCATTGAGCGCATCTGGCTACAGAAATTCAATAGGGAATGAACTGAAAGACTAAAAATGTCTGTTTTTGATAGTTCCGAAAGTTTATAATGTTGTAAATGTCACAAATAAATGAATAAAATAAATAAAACATTTGTAAATTCCAAAAGTTATTATTGTGAGTGGATAAAAATTTGCAAATGTGTTCCCATTTGGAATTTAGCTAGATAAGTGTCCCCTGTTATTTTGAAGCATTCATATAAAGTATTTTTTAAAATTTCTTTTATTTCATTTTATTCCATTTCAATTTATTTTATTTCATAATATTCATATAAATTATATTATTATTGATTCATTTAATTTTATATCATTGCATTATCTTTTATTTTATTTCATTATCGTTCATTTGATTTTAAACACTGCATTCACTTGATTTTATTTTATTTCATTTTAATTTAAATTCTTTTTAATCGAACTTTATCTCATTTCCTCTAATTTGATCTCGTTTCATCTCATTTTATAATTTTGCATCTAACTTTTTACCACATCATCCCATTTCATCTCATATTATTTCATCTCTTTTCATTAAATTTTTTCTTATTTTACTACGTTTAATTTAATGTCATCTCCTTTCATCACATCTCACTCCTTCTAATTTCATTAATATTTCTTATTTACACCATTTTTCAGCTTTGATCTCATTTCTTCTCATTTTATCATTTCGCATTTCATTTCATAAAACTTCATCACTTTTCATTTCATACAATCTTTTTTAAACTCTTTTCATCTAATTTCTTGTCATTTCATTTTTTCTCATCTCTTCATTTCATTTTCGTCTCCTTTCATCATATCTCATTACATCTGGTTTCACCTTTTATTTTCTTATTTCATCCCATTTGATCAAATTTTATTTAATTACATCTGATTTTATTATTTTGCATCTCATTTCATATCACTTCACGACATTTCATGTCATATCATCTCCTTTCATCACATCTTATTTTATAAAATTTATCTTCTTCCCATTTCATCCCATTTTTCCTAATTTTATCTCATTTCATCTAATTTTATCATTTTGCATTTTATTTAACTATCACTTGATCTCATAATATTTCATATCTTTTCATCTAATTTCCTCTAATTTCATTTTATCTCTTTTCACTTAATTTATTTTAATTTCATCTCCGCTCGTCTCCTTTCATCACATCACATCTCATTTTATTTAATTTTAAATTATTTCTTTTATTTCATCCCATTGGATCTAACTTTATCTCATTTCATCACATTTTATCATTTTATATTACTTATAACATTTTATCTCATAACATCTTATTTCAAATCTTCTCATCTATTTTCCGCTCATTTCATTTTATCTCATTTAACTTTATTTCATTTAATATCATCTCATTTCATTTTCCTCATATCTCATTTCATTCAATTTAATAATTTTCTTCTCATTTCATCCCATTTGATATAATTTTATATCATTTCATCTCTTTTTATCATTTTGCATCTCATTTCATATCACTTCACAAAATTTCATCTCATATCATCTCCTTTCATCACATTTTATTTCATAAAATATATCTTCTTCCCATTTCATCCCATTTGTTCTAATTTTATCTCATTTCATCTAATTTTATCATTTTGCATCGCATTTCATATCACTTCATCACATTTCACCTCATATCATTTTATTTCATCAAATTTCTTGTCATTTCACTTCATATCATTTAATTGTAATCAATTCCATATCATTTAATCTCATTTCATCTTTTGTCATCTACTTTCCTCTCATATCATCTCCTTTCATCTCATCTCCTTTCATTTCATCTCATCTGAATTCATCTGAATTCATCTCAATTCATCTCATATCATGTTATCTTATTTAATATTATTTCGTCACATTTCATATTATTTCATCTAATGAGAAGAAGTGGAAAATTCTTCTCATCTAATCTCGTCCTATTTTATTTTAATATATTCAAATCTTTCCGTCTTATGTTGTATGCCACCTTTTTAATTGTGATTAATTTACTTTTTTAATTTAATTAAAAATATAAATATATAGATATTTATACACTGCCCGACAACCGATTAGCACACTTCTAACCTATCAGTTTAAAGGCAAATAACTCAGAACTCTGAATATGTTTCATGCATATTACTTTTTTATTCTATTCTTCATCATTTTTACTCATTCTGAGAATAATCTTGAGTTCTGGAATTGAACGTTATTTTGTTTTGCTGTTTTCTTTGAAGTGCGACAAAAATGCATGCATTTTTTTGCGACAGCCGATTAGCACATTTTCGCTTTAGTGTCAATTTTTGCGCATAGGTTGCGGTGTCTGACTGATTAAAGTTATTATTTACTTATTGTGATCGATTATCAATAAAATAAAGTAATAATGGGAAAAGCAAAACCGTTGGATGAGTCTGAAAAAGCCAAAATCAAGGCTTACAGGGAGTGTGGTCACTCGATTCTTCAAATATCCAAAAATATTAAACGCAGCCGTAAAGTTATTACCTCATACATAAACAATGAGGATACCTATGGAAAAAACATGAAAGGTCGGCCCTCATCAGTAATAACAGCAGCTGACAAGCGAATTATATTAAGGCACGCATCTAATTCTCACGACTCCGCCGCCAAAATAAAAGAAAAAACTGGTGTTAAAGCGTGCGTTCGGACTGTACAAAGAGTTATATCGAAAGCTGAACATATAAAGCGTCTAAAACTAAAGAAAAAACCACCACTAAACCAACTTCGCAAGATGCAACGGCTCGATTTCTGTCGATCGAATATGACCTGGACCAAGGAGTGGGAGCGTGTAGTCTTTTCGGATGAAAAAACGTTCAATTTGGAGGGTCCTGACGGCTATGCCTACTACTTTCATGATCTCAGAAAGGAAGAGCATACCTTAGATCGGTTGCACAGCCGTGCAGGTGGTGTCATGGTCTGGGGCGCAATTACTTACTTTGGCACCATAGAACTGCAATTTTTAACCAGCCGAATGAATGCCATTGCGTACAAAGGTGTTCTGGAAACGGCTTTTCCTGCAGTCAAGGATATTTCCGGACCCTTGGAATGGAAGTTCCAGCAGGATAACGCACCTATCCACACAGCCAGGATCGTAAAATCCTGGATTGAGGGTCAGAACGTGGAATTGCTAGCATGGCCGCCTTACTCGCCCGACCTGAATATTATAGAAAATGTTTGGGGATGGCTAGCACGCAAGGTGTACGAGTCCGGCAGACAATATTCAACTGAAGCTGAACTCTTTGAAGGAATTAAAAGGTCCTGGGAGGCTATTTCACTCGACTATATTAAAAAATTATATGACTCCTTACCAAGTCGGATGTATGAAGTCATACTTAACCGTGGAGGCTCAACACATTATTAAATATTTTACAGAACACATCAAAAATGTTGAAACTAATTTAAAAAAATTATTTGAATGAACTTTGAATCTATTTTTTTTTGTTATTTAAAGTTTTCAGTTGACTGTGCTAATCAAATGTCGCAAAAATGAAAGTTAATTTTTTATGTTAAGTTTGATTAAATTCATTTAATATGTTATTAATAAAGTTTATATCATATCTTCCATTTATTCTCGTGTATAATTTTGTATTCTTTTAATGGAAAAAAGATTCAACTTGAAAGTTTTATTCGTTTTCTTGATATTTAGCTCTTAAGACGCGGAGCATAGGGTGTGCTAATCGGTTGTCGGGCAGTGATATCAAGGAACAAATATCGGTGTTAACTGCCCAGTATCCACCACGAAAGTTTCTATATTGAAATAAAGTGGATCGCCATCACAAATTCCTAGTTGGTTTTCATTTTGATGCTGATAAGTACATAGCAAACATACTTCAGTGCTGGTAGAAAGACTTAATCTCTTTGTAAGACTCCTCTAAAATCCTCTATCAAGCAAAGCACATAATAGTATTCATAAATATTAAAAACTAATTTACCAAAACAAGTGTCAAAGCCAAAGCATGAAATATCTGGAATCTAGACACACCAATCCCAACGACTCACATTTTAATTCCAACTTTATTAACTTCCAATACAACAAATTCCAACTCCCCTAACTTTCTCGCAGTTATTTCATTTATTGCTTCCAAATGCAACTCCTAAAAGTATGCAACAAAATATGTCCCAACTAATTTGTGGTTACTTCATGTTGGACATGGCGGCATTCCGTCAAAGTTTCTATGGAGAGCTCAGCATATTTAATACAATCTGGTTACAACTAATGACCAGACCGTGGCATTTTATGGCCATTTAATGAGAACTTTGCAAATATTTTAGCAGCAACAGCTGTTTGTTGAAATTTTTGGCCGAAAAACTTTAAGCCCCCTAACACAGTTTTTTTTTGTACTTGCGGCAATGCAATTCATTTGCAGCTCCAACTATGGAACTAGCCCATGTGGGAGTTGCCAACTGTTCAGCTGTTGGCGCCTCCAATTGCCGACATGCCATCTTGACATCTAAAGCTGCAGACAGCAGAGAGCGGCAGAGAGCGAATGGCAGCTTGTTGGATTTGCTGTGCTGGCATGTCCTGTTACGGCTTACGCCGCTCTCTTTTGCTTGATTTATGTCTATGCGTTAGTAAAGTTGGTCAACATCTTTTTGTATTTTTGTTTTGCCAACTACTTTTTGAGTTTTCATGACGTATTTTTTTTTGTATTTTGGTATTTTTTGTTGGCTCAGTTCGTCAAAATGTGCACTAGAGGCTAAAAAGAAGCATATCCGACTCTATAAAAATAGATACCAAATTGAGCATGGAGAAGTTTACTTTTAAGGTCAACAACTTTACTATGTACCCTCATATCATCCTAATATGTAAAAGAATTTGAACATCTTCAACATCAAAATGAAGATTTTTCGAGAATCGCTCAATAATTAATATATCTAATTTCATTTCATATTATCTCATCTCATCACTTTTGTTTTCATTTCACCTCATTTTATCCAATTTCATCTCATTTGATCTCATCTCATTTCACTTTAATCATTCTATCTCTTCTCAATTCACTTTATTCATTTCATCTCATTCGATCTCGTCTCATCTCATTCTCCTTATCTCATTTCATCATTTTGAATCTTATTTCACATCGCTTCATCACATTCCATCTCATACCATCTTATTTCAACTCTTTTCATCTAATTTCGTCTCATTTTATTTTAATTCAGTTGTTCTCATTTCATATCCTTTTGTCCTCATTTTTTTTGCCTCTTTTGCCTCTCATTTTATCCTAAATTTTTTACATTTTATCATTTTGCATCTCGTTTCACATTACTTCATAATATTTTATTTCATATCATATTTTTTCATCTAATTTCTTCTCATTTCATTTTATTTCATCTCTTTTCGTATCCTTTCATCACATCTCATTTAATTTCATATTATTCTTCTCATTTCATCCCATTTGGTCTCGTGTTATATCATTTCATCTCATTTTATCATTTTGCATCTTATTTCATATCACTTCATCACAATTCGTCTCATACGATTTTATTTCAACTCTTTTCATCTAATTTCTTCTCATTTCATTTTAATTAATTTCTTTAATCCATTCTCATTTCATAATTTTCTTCTCATTTCATAAAATTTGATCTAATTTTTTCTCATTTTATCATTTTGCATCTCATTTTATCACATTTTATTTCATATCATATTTTTTCATCTAATTTCTTCTCATTTCATTTTATTTCATCTCCTTTCATTACATCTCATTTTATTTAATTAAATATTTTCTTCTCATTTCATCCCATTTGGTCTAATTTTATTATCATTTCATCATATTATATCATTTCACTTTAATTCGTTTCATTTAATTTCACTTCACCTTATTAATCTCCTTTCATGTCCTTTTATATCCTTTCGTCTCATCTCATTTCATCTTTTTTCCTCTCCTTTCATCACCTTATTTCATCTTATTTTATCTCATCTCAACTCATTTAATCTTATCTCATCTCATCTCATCTTATTTTATTTTGATAAATGCAAATCTTCCTGTCTTTTGTTGTAAAATACAATCATAAATTTTTTCGATTTTTATGAATAATTTTTATTTATATACTAGCCGGCCTCAGCTGCGCAATTTTGTTATATTTTCTTAACCTTAAACCTTTCCTGGACTTCCACAAACGGTTCAAGACCAAAATTATCCAAATCGGTTCAGCCGTTCGTGAGTCTATAAGCTTCACAGGAACATTTTTTCATTTTTATGTATATAGATTTCATCTTTTTTCCTATCCTTTCATATTATTTTATCTCATCTTATTTGATATTATCTCATTGATCTCATCTTATTTTATTTTAATAAATGCAAATTTTCCTGTCTTTTGTTGTAAAATACAATCTTAAATTTCTTCGATATTATAAGGCGCAAAAAATTTTGAGATGACTTTCTGCAAAAAAGATACAAAATCATCTGTGGCTCTTTGTTTTTAAATTTTCATTAAAGTCCTCATCTCATCTATTTTAATCTTATTTCACCTTATTGGATATCATCTCCTCTCATCTCATCTCTTATCAACTCATTTCATCTCATTTAACTTTAATTGATCTCATCTTATTTTATTTTAATAAACTAAAACTTTCTTTATTTATGTTGTAAGTACTGTATCATATTTTTTAATCTTTTCTTATCAGTTATTTTATACTGGCATAAAAGAAATTTTTGTTTCTTTTATTTCTTTCTTGAGATGACTATCTGCTAAAAAGATACAAAATCATCTGCGATTCTTTGTTTAAAAACTTTAATCTTAACTCATCATATACCAAATATCCTTACAAAAATTAATTCTATTACTAAAAATTATAGTTAAGTAGACACAATATTATGAATTATGATTCTTCAGAGTAGGGTACTTCAATATTCGGCATGAGAAATTCGCTCAGGCAAAGCCATTTTGTTTTTTTGTACTTTTTGCAACTTGCAACACTTTTGTAAGCTGTCTAATATGATGCTGCATTTGACGCTGTCTGTTTTTCTTTTTACTATGGTTTTATTTTTCTAGCTTTAATTAAAAAACTAAATAAATTACATAAATTTGTCTAGATTGCAGCTCGATTCCTTTGATTGGGGGTAGTAGTAATAATTTATAAAGAAGTAGAAAATGCTGCACTTTATTAAAGTTGACTTGAATTGTTGGCCCCATAAATAAATCGTAGCTCAACTTGACAGACAATTTAAGCTCCTGCTTGTTGTTGTTGTTGTTATTGATGTTGTTGTCTATTAGGTGACGCACATTTAAAGTGGCTCTATAAAAATATCTTGCAGATACTTTTAAGAGGCACTGTAAAATGCTGCTCGAATATCATAAAAAAAAATGTAAAAATAAAAAGAGTAGCCCACACTCTGAGAAATAAGTAGTAAATTGAGTTCAGTTAAAACTTATACTGAAAGTCGGAAATAGAATACTATCTAAAATGTATATTATATATTTTTTTTTTAAATTTTACGTATATAATTATAGGAAGTACATTGGGCTAGGCTGGTTTTTCTTTAAATGGTTATGGCGCACCGAGTTAGTCTGGTTGGAAGTGTAATCGAAACACTTTGAGATGTCTGAGATTAAGGCGTGGAACTTTTTGATTTTAAGAATTTGAGTTCTAGCATTAATAAATTGAAACTCAATAGTTCAACTTTTTAATTTATATAATAATAGATATAAAATTGATAAACAAATAAAATAAATAAATGAATAATTGCGGAATCTTATTGATAGAAGCTCTGGTAAAATTCGGGAACAATAATCCGATACAGCCAATTTTTTTTTTGGTACTTGAAGAGCTTATATAAAAAATTACTTATAGTATAAAATAATTAAAAATTGCGTACGTAAAGTCGGGCGCGGACGACTTTGGGATACCCTGTACCACTGCAATAAAGTCCGGTTCCTTCACAAAAAACCAAAAGCAGAAGAATTTTTAAGCAAAAATTTTATTTTTTGACCGATCGTTCCTATGGGAGCTATATGATATAGTCGAACGATTTTAATAAAATTTGACACACTGATTAAATACCTCAAAAAAGATCTGAATGCCGAATTTAGTTCAAATATCTTTACAAACAAACGAAACACATCGAATTTTGTATAAAAATCGATTTTTTGACCGACTTGTCCTATGGAGCTATATGATATAGTCAACTGATTTGGATTAAATTTAGTACAGTGCTTAGGGAACTATAAAACACTCCCAAACATTAAATTTGGTCCCAATATCTTAACAAACAAACGAAACACAACAAATTTTGTTAAAAAATCGATTTTTTGGAAGATCGGTCCTATGGGAGTTATATGATATAGTCAACCGATTTTGTTCAAATTTGGCACAGTACTTGGGATGTATAAAAAACTTTCGAATACCGAATTTGGTTACGATATCTTTATAAACACACGAATTATTCATCTAAAACTTTTATTTTTTTCGAGGTCGTCTCAAAAACCCCTATGGAAGCTATATAATTTATCCCCGATATCAAAAAAATAAAATAAACTTGTCTCCTATGGAATAATATGATCTAATGTGAAAGTTTGGTAACTCCAGCTCTTACTATCTCTGAGATCTAGGCGTTCACACGGACGGACGGACAGACGGACATGGGTATATCGACTTCTCTATTCACCCTGATCATATTTTAGGTAACTTTGGGGTGTCTCCGACGTCTCCTTCTATATGTTACATACATTTTCGGCTTGCACAAACTTAATACACCCTTGGTACCATATAATAATAATAAATCTGCAACCCAACTAACTATGCACTCAAACAAAAATTGGCGCTTGATATGAGAAAAAATGTAATTAAACTAAGACTAGGTTCTTAAGCTACATTAGCAACAACAAAATTGTGGCGGGTCGTACAGGTTTTTCAAAAATATCTACATAGTATTTAGGGTATTCACGCTTGCTGTTGAGCAACTTTGCAACAGTTGAGTTTTAACACTGAACTAAACATTTCTTCAAGCCACACCCCTCATATTTAAAAATAATTATGATCCTAGAAATCAATGTTTAATGGTTTAATTCACTTCAAAAAGACAAAAAAAAAAATAAGGGGCTTCACCAACCATATAGAATATTTTTATCTCTGGACCGCACAGCCTTTAGCTACAGGGCAAAATAAATTTACTGATAACTTTACTAATTAGTTAAAGCTATTAAGTTTGTAAATTCGTTAAAAAAAATTAATACAAATCGTGCTTTAAATTATAAAAAGCAACTTAAAATTTATTACTGCAAGGTTTCCTTTGTTTTCGCAAACATTTCAGAAGTCAGTTTTCTTTTAAAGTCAAGATGAAGCTGTTTCTAATATTTACCTTGATCTGTGCAATTTTAATTCAAACAAATTCTTTTGTTGAACGTAAGTTTTAAATCACATTTCACACAATTTAAATTTGTAAATTCTATTAAATTCGATCTTCTAGCTGATGCTCCAAAAATGAAAGATTGTGGTCCAGAATATAGAAAGAAAATTTTTTGGAACCTTCCCAATTTTTGGGAATCGGGTAGAATGGGATAGATTACTTAGTACATTTTTTTTGGAAGACGAGTGTCCCAAAATGTGCTGCAATTAATTATGATCCTACAAGTAAATTTTTAATCGTTTGATTCACTTCAAAAAGAGAAAAAAAATAAGGGGCTTCACCAGCTATTCTATTTTTAAATTTCATAAAATGTAATGCCTTTTTATTTAGAAATTTTTCGTAATTTTTTCAAAATTTTGTTTTTTATTTCCATGTCTACAAATAAATAAATGAATTTAAAGAATATTTATTTTCCAATGAAAGATACAATATTAAGGGTATTATTTATAAGGATTGTGAGCCGTGAAAATTGAACCCGTACTCAAAAAAAAAAAAAAATCGTACAGCCAAGGGTTTTGAAATAACGTCAAAAAATTCTTAAAACAAATTATTTTTCTCTCTCGGAAGTCTTTACTTTTGCAGCATTATTTAGCGTAGTACTCAAAATAATTACGTTTACCATTTGTTTTTTTGGCTAATCGAATTTTTTACTTATTTTTCTAAACTTTAAAAAAAAAAAATTGGTAAAACTGACGGTTTTTCATTATAATCTTCTTTTAGTGTGTAACTTCTTTAAGTCCGCCTCAAAATTTCGTTTTCTCGATGTCTGCAACACAGTAGCCTTCCTAAAATTGCTGCCTGGCGATTGAGTTTTTCAAGTTTCGAAGCAAATATATGTTCAAATCTGGAGAACACGGTTGATGGAGCAGCATTTCGTAGCTCAATTTGACCAATTTGGTCGTGGCAAAGGCCGATATTGTTAGTTTTTTCTATTTTTTTAAAACCCGCAGACACTTTCGACTCCACACAAAACCGATTCGGCTGAAATTTCGAGTAACCATCTGGAGAATGTACTACATGATAATAAATTTCTCCTGCCATCTGGAGGTGAGGCTAATGACTTATCAGACCACCCACGTCGATCCCCAACTATCTAACAACTATTTTGAGACTGTTGCAAACTTTGCTGAACTATTCCCGTAAAGGTTGAGTCTGAGGGTTGTAAGAACTAACTCTATTTAATATCTAAGATCTAATATTGTCGAAAAGCACTCTGAAAAAATGTATTATATTTATTATATTGAATTATCAGCAACATAAGTTCATAAGCAAGACAACGATCCTAAACAATCATACAAACTCTCCAAAACCTTTGTGCAAAATAAATAAAAATATAGAACGTTGAAAATCAGGGAGTGGCTGGCCCAATCTCCTGATTTAAATCCAATCGCACTTCTTTGGGATGAACTTGAGCGTCAAGTCAGGAAACAGTATCTCTCTTGGGTAGCAGCTGGAACCAACAGTTCTTGAAAAACTTTTTAACAGAATGTCTCGATATTTTGAAGAGAATAAAGTATAATCGTTGTATGTGTACAAACATATTATCTGTTACAGTTGAAGTAATATATTTTGAACGGTTTTAAAAAGAACAATCTTTAAAATACAATTTTTTACAACCTCTCCATAGTTTTAAAGGTTTATTATAAATTTTTTTAAATCTTTTTAGGAGTAATTATTAGGTGGCCAGAAACATTTGCCCGACAGTGTAACTGTACATCATTTTAATTTCTTAGACATCTTAAACATGCCCGCTTAGCACAAAATCATACTGAATGTCGGTAGACTAATTTGAACGTAAAAAATAGCTTTATTGAAGTTTTAGGGTATTCACGCCAGCTGTTGAGCATCTTTGCAAGAGATGAGTTTCAATAATCCTCAACCCAGCCCCTTTTCACTTTTAAGCAAGTATTTCCAAATACGCTGTTCGCCACATGTTCAACACTGTCTTCTATACCACTATTGAGTTTTTGTCCAAACCTTACAAATGTTCAACTGAAGGACAGCGTGAATACCCCAATTTTCAAATCAGGATACATGAGATTTTATGTTTGTCAAATAAATACATTAATAACAACAAGTAATCTAAGGCAGACAAGAAACGTTTAAAAAATACTGAAATTCAATATTTGGGGTATTCAGGCTAAGTTTTGAGGACTTTTGCAAGGGCTGAGTTTTAAGACTCAACTAAACTTTTGCTCAACCTAGACCCTATTCTGCTTTTAAGCAGCTAAATTGTTGAGCAAGTACTTTAAAACACGCTACTGGGGCATTTTCAAAACTGCCTTAATTAGCCTCTACTGGTGCAACTTTCCAACTGCTCAGCTACAAGGAAAGCGTGAATACCCCAGATTATATTTTCTATAAATTTTCCAATTTCTTTAAACCCTGTACCGTATGGTACAAAGGGTATATTAAGTTTGTGCAAGCCGAAAATGTATGTAAAATATAGAAGGAGACGTCGGAGACACTCCTCAAAGTTACCTAAAATGTGATCAGGGTGAATAGAGAAGTCGATATACCCATGTCCGTCTGTCCGTCTGTCCGTCCGTCCGTGTGAACGCCTAGATCTCAGAGATGGTAAGAGCTAGAGTTACCAAACTTTCACATTAGATCCCATATTATTCCATAGGAGACAAGTTTATTTTATTTTTTTGATATCGGGGTTAAATTATATAGCTCCCATGGGGGTGTTTGAGACGACCTCGACAAAAAAAAGCGTTTTAGATGAATAGTTCGTTTGTTTATGAAGATATCGTAACCAAATTTGGTATTCGAAAGTTTTTATAGTTCCCAATCACTGTACCAAATTTGATCGAAATCGGTTGACTATATCATATAGCTCCCATAGGACCGATCGGCCAAAATAACTTTTTTTAAGAAAAATTCGCTATATTTCGTTTTTTAATAGAGATATCGTAACCAGATTTGGCGTTTGGAAATTTTTTAGAGCACTTAAGCAATGTGCCAAATTTGAACAAAATCGGTTGACTATATCATATAGCTCCCATAGGTCCGATCTTCCAAAAAATCGATTTTTTAACAAAATTTGTTGTGTTTCGTTTGTTTGTTAAGATATTGGGACCAAATTCGACATTCGTGAGTATTTTATAGTTCCTAAGCACTGTACTAAATTTAATCCAAATCGTTTGACTAGGTCATATAGCTCCCATAGGACCAATCGGTCCAAAAACAAGTTTTTTATACAAAATTCGATGTGTTTTGTTTGTTTGTAAAGATATTTGAAATAAATTTGGCATTCATATCTTTTTTAAGGTATTTAAGCACTGTGTCAAATTTTATTGAATACTTAGGGTATTCACGCTTGCTGTTGAGCATCTTTGCAAGAGTTGAGTTTCAACCCTCAACTAAACTTTTTCTCAAGCCAGACCCTATTTCGTTTTTAAGCCAACAGCTGTATCTTTGAGATTGACCTTAGCCGTGAATCTAATATAATCTTTATACAAATAAATAAATAAATCTGCAACCCAACTAACTATGCACTCAAACAAAAATTGGCGCTTGATATGAGAAAAAATGTAATTAAACTAAGACTAGGTTCTTAAGCTACATTAGCAACAACAAAATTGTGGCGGGTCGTACAGGTTTTTCAAAAATATCTACATAGTATTTAGGGTATTCACGCTTGCTGTTGAGCAACTTTGCAACAGTTGAGTTTTAACACTGAACTAAACATTTCTTCAAGCCACACCCCTCATATTTAAAAATAATTATGATCCTAGAAATCAATGTTTAATGGTTTAATTCACTTCAAAAAGACAAAAAAAAAAATAAGGGGCTTCACCAACCATATAGAATATTTTTATCTCTGGACCGCACAGCCTTTAGCTACAGGGCAAAATAAATTTACTGATAACTTTACTAATTAGTTAAAGCTATTAAGTTTGTAAATTCGTTAAAAAAAATTAATACAAATCGTGCTTTAAATTATAAAAAGCAACTTAAAATTTATTACTGCAAGGTTTCCTTTGTTTTCGCAAACATTTCAGAAGTCAGTTTTCTTTGAAAGTCAAGATGAAGCTGTTTCTAATATTTACCTTGATCTGCGCAATTTTAATTCAAACAAATTCTTTTGTTGAACGTAAGTTTTAAATCACATTTCACACAATTTAAATTTGTAAATTCTATTAAATTCGATCTTCTAGCTTGTGCTCCAAAAATGAGAGATTGTGGTCCAGACTGTAGAAAGAAAATTTTTTGCGAACCTTGCACTTATTTTTGGGAATCGGAGTAGAACCTGTGGAATAGATTACTTAGTACAATTTTTTTGGAAGACGAGTGTCCCAAAATGTGCCGCAATTAATTATGATCCTACAAGTAAATTTTTAATCGTTTGATTCACTTCAAAAAGAGAAAAAAAATAAGGGGCTTCACCAGCTATTCTATTTTTAAATTTCATAAAATGTAATGCCTTTTTATTTAGAAATTTTTCGTAATTTTTTCAAAATTTTGTTTTTTATTTCCATGTCTACAAATAAATAAATGAATTTAAAGAATATTTATTTTCCAATGAAAGATACAATATTAAGGGTATTATTTATAAGGATTGTGAGACATAAAAATTGAACCCGTACTCAAAAAAAAAACAAATCTTACAGCCAAGGGTTTTGAAATAACGTCAAAAAATTCTTAAAACAAATTATTTTTCTCTCTCGAAAGTCTTTTTACTTTTGCAGCAATTACGTTTACTATTTGTTTTTTTGGCTAATCGAATTTTTTACTTATTTTTCTAAACTTTAAAGAAAAAAAAAATGGTAAAACTGACGGTTTTTCATTAAAATCTTCTTTTAGTTGTAACTTCTTTAATCCGCCTCAAAATTTCGTTTTCTCGATGTCTGCAACACAGTAGCCTTCCTAAAATTGCTGCCTGGCGATTGAGTTTATCAAGTTTCGAAGCAAATATATGTCCAAATCTGGAGAACACGGTTGATGGAGCAGCATTTCGTAGCTCAATTTGACCAATTTGGTCGTGGCAAAGGCCGATATTGTTAGTTTTTTCTATTTTTTTAAAACCCGCAGACACTTTCGACTCCACACAAAACCGATTCGGCTGAAATTTCGAGTAACCATCTGGAGAATGTACTACATGATAATAAATTTCTCCTGCCATCGGGAGGTGAGGCTAATTACTTATCAGACCACCCACGTAGATCCCCAACTATCTATCAACTATTTTGAGACTGCTGTTGCTTAACTATTGCCGTGAAGGTTGAGTCTGAGGGTTGCAAAAACTAACTCTATTTAATATCTAAGATCTAATATTGTCGAAAAGCACTCTGAAAAAATTTATTGTATTTATTATATTGAATTATCAGCAACATAAGTTCATAAGCAAGACAACGATCCTAAACAATCATACAAACTCTCCAAAACCTTTGTGCAAAATAAATAAAAATATAGAACGTTGAAAATCAGGGAGTGGCTGGCCCAATCTCCTGATTTAAATCCAATCGCACTTCTTTGGGATGAACTTGAGCGTCAAGTCAGGAGACAGTATCTCTCTTGGGTAGCAGCTGGAACCAACAGTTCTTGAAAAACTTTTTAACAGAATGTCTCGATATTTTGAAGAGAAAAAAGTATAATCGTTGTATGTGTACAAACATATTATCTGTTACAGTTGAAGTAATATATTTTGAATAGTTTTAAAAAGAACAATCTTTAAAATACAATTTTTTACAACCTCTCCATAGTTTTAAAGGTTTATTATAAATTTTTTAAAACTTTTTAGGAGTAATTATTAGGTGGCCAGAAACATTTGCCCGACAGTGTAACTGTACATCATTTTAATTTCTTAGACATCTTAAACATGCCCGCTTAGTACAAAATCATACTGAATGTCGGTAGACTAATTTGAACGTAAAAAATAGCTTTATTGAAGTTTTAGGGTATTCACGCCAGCTGTTGAGCATCTTTGCAAGAGATGAGTTTCAATAATCCTCAACCCAGCCCCTTTTCACTTTTAAGCAAGTATTCCGAAA
>JBAMAX010002291.1:0-24591 GCA_037043745.1 Chymomyza amoena | reverse complement strand
CGGAACTCTAGGAAATATATAAATAAACAAGTGCCTAAAAATATGATTTTT
Organism: Chymomyza amoena; assembly: GCA_037043745.1. NCBI lineage: Eukaryota > Metazoa > Arthropoda > Insecta > Diptera > Drosophilidae > Chymomyza > Chymomyza amoena. The sequence continues at coordinate 24,540 of JBAMAX010002291.1, read as the reverse complement.
GAAACAATCTCGAAAACGGTGCTCAAGAAAAAAAAGGTTATAATTTTTCGTTTTACTCGACCCTTTTATTGAAATTCAGAAAGGTTTCCTGATATAAGAATTTTCTATACACTATCGGCAAATTAAAGTTTGACATACAATAAAGTACAACCAGGAATCTTGGCCCAAAAACAAGACAAAAAATCCACAATCAAATCTGTTGCTCCGTTCTCGAGTTATGGAATTATAAACATATTAAACGGGGGTTGAGCCAGAATTAATCGGCCTAACATTTTAACATTGGTGAATATTTTAAAAATTTTAAATTCTAAACGGGAAGCATTTTATTTCGAAAGTTCAAGTTTAAAGGGAATTCTCAGGGAATTGGCAACATGGAACACATTTGTTATCGTTGTTGTTATTATGTTTGTGATGCAATACCTTAATTTGAAAGTTCTTAGTCGTAAGACGTTAACATCACTTAAAAAAAAATGGCGGACGTAAAGTCGGGCGCGGACGACTTTAGGATACCCTGTACCACTAGCTTGTAATAAAGTCCGATTTCTTCACAAAAAACCAAAAACAGAAGAATTTTTAAGCAAAAATTTTTTTCTTGACCGATCGTTCCTATGGGAGCTATATGATATAGTCAACCGATTTCAATAAAATTTGACACAGTGCTTAAATACCTTAAAAAAGATATGAATGCCAAATTTATTTCAAATATCTTTACAAACAAACAAAACACATCGAATTTTGTATAAAAAACGTGTTTTTGGACCGATTGGTGGGAGCTATATGATCTAGTCAAACGATTTGGATTAAATTTGGTACAGTGCTTAGGAACTATAAAATACTCACGAATGTCAAATTTGATCCCAATATCTTAACAAACAAACGAAACACAATAAATTTTGTTAAAAAATCGATTTTTTGGAAGATCGGACCTATGGGAGCTATATGATATAGTCAACCGATTTTGTTCAAACTTGGCACATTGCTTAAGTGGTCTAAAAAATTTCCAAACGCCAAATCTGGTTACGATATCTTTATTAAAAAACGAAATGTAGCGAATTTTTCTTTAAAAAAGTTATTTTGGCCGATCGGTCCTATGGGAGCTATATGATATAGTCAACCGATTTTGATCAAATTTGGTACAGTGATTGGGAATTATAAAAAACTTTCGAATGCCAAATTTCGTTACGATATCTTCATAAACAAACGAATTATTCATCTTAAACTTTTTTTTTGTCGAGGTCGTCTGAAACACCCCTATGGGAGCTATATAATTTAACCCCGATATCAAAAAAATTAAATAAACTTGTCTCCTATGGAATAATATGGGATCTAATGTGAAAGTTTGGTAACTCTAGCTCTTACCATCTCTGAGATCTAGGCGTTCACACGGACAGACGGACATGAGTATATCGACTTCTCTAGTCACCCTGATCATATTTTAAGTAACTTGGGGGTGTCTCCGACGACTTCTTCTATATGTTACATACATATTCGGCTTGCACAAACTTAATATACCCTTGGTACCATACGGTACAGGGTATAAAAATCTTATTTGCATTGTGTGTAAGGTATCGGAAAAAATTTTTTGTTTTAAAGGTATACATTAAAATTCTTTAATTATGCCTTAATCATCCGAGACTTTTCCAATTGTCGAACCATCGCTGCATATACACAACATAATGAAACGGCCTATCTAGTATGATCAATCAATGTTTTCGATATTTTTTTAATTCAATACATAGATGTTTCGATACATCGAAGTTCTTGTGGCGGGTATTTTTTGAATGCTTAAATTATTTCAGAATGGGTCATCTGTTGGTTTGGTTATATAAGTATTTTCAAATAATAAAATTGAATTAACAAAAAACCAAGATATAACTATATTTTTATAATATTGATTTCAAAATTTAGTATATTTCATAGAAAAATAAGCAAAGAATTAATAAATAACAATCCAAAAGGTAATAAAAAAACAAAGTGATGTAAACTTAACAAGTGCCATCCCATATGGATTTTGAGCAGCCGAAACTCAAGTCCGAAAAACTCCTCCACACATGGGTTATGGATAACCACCAAAAAATCCCATAAAAGGAGATAATTTGGATATTATCTAAGAACCAATGGATTGGTTTTTTTTTAACTTCGGATTCAGCTGCTCAAATTCCATAAGGGGTGCCTCTATACATAACATGTAAAGATTATACCACTTTTTTTCTGAGCCTGTGAGTTATAACAAAATAGTTCTGTTCCAGCCAGAATTGCAGGCTCATAATCTTTAAACTAATTTGAGATTCATTTATTATGGATTTAAGCGAACTCTACTTGCTCACTAGCTCCGATATTTTGAATATCGAGTTGGTACTGAATATTCGATACCAATATTTGGTCCTCGATTAATTAATCGAGCCGATACCAATTTGCTTAGTATCAGTATCGAGATAAATTTTGTTTGACATTTGGCGCTTGCAATTTATTTTCCAAAAAGCTCCTTTAAGGTGGTCGTCCATGCGATATTCTGGTCTAGCTGGCTCCATTTCAAAAATATAATAGAGTGAACACAGTAATTGAGATGAACCATTGCGTATAAGTAAGAAAAAGCCTCTATCATTCTTAGTTTCATTATAATTTATTATGAACATCAGAAAATTTTAGTTTCTTTGTCGAACAAAGGACTCCATTTTATTCAAGTCTCTCTATAAAAAAACTTCAAAAAGACGACACCGATATCGTTGATATCGATTTCTTTTTAGGAGAAATCGGATGGTGATCGAGTTTTTAGAATACTCAATTCGATTCGATTTTTTTGCGGTATCGAGCATCCCTACTTGACAGCCTTGCTAAACATGCGCTCGCTTTCTGTGGAGGTATTTTCCGATAATCGAACTAAAAATATCGATGATCGAAAAAAATTAAAAAATGTTGATTACTTCCAGCACTACTTCCTAGATGATGGAAAATTGTAAACTTTTGCAAATAGCTTATTTAAGGCGAATGTTACGCCTCTACATTAATTTTGTCCAAACAATTTTTTTTGCGCGAAAACTGCGAAAATGGGTTAAGTACAAAAGTCTTTAAAGTTCAAAACAAGTATCTAAATATAATAAAAATTAAAGTTAGTTTCAGCGCTTGACTTTTAACACTTTTAACTTTTGTATCTATTTTAAGAATTTTTTTTCTTCGAGCTTTTTCTATATAAGCTTGTTAATAATTACTATGTCCAAGAACTGCAGCTAGCAGCAGACCTTAGCCCATTAATCAAACTTATAGCCTTTGTTCAATTTTATGGCAAGTTTTTTTTTATTATTATTATTTATTTCTTATTTTAACCTTTTTCTTGGCGTTGCTATCTACTTGGGCTTCTTGATATAAAAAAAAAGTTTTGTTTTTGCTCTTCCAGTTCTGGTTATTTTTGTTTTGGCCATAAGCTTTTGGCTACAAAAACAAATACAAACAGCGGTCAGTAGCCCCGCCCGTATTTCTCGGCTCTTCCGAACGTAATCTCTCTAGCACATACCACAAGCTTTTTAATTGTTAACCGTATTATTATGGCAACCATATCTATTGGCCATATTTTTTTATATATATATATTCTATGGCATCAGCAAAATTGTCAACAAAAAGAGCCAAAGAGTAAATGATATAATGATAATAGAAGTACATAGAATGCTAGTATATAGTATATACATATATGGTTTATTATTTAACTGATGTTGTTGTTGTTTTAGCACATACTTTTATTATTGTTTCCTTTCCCGTCGCACAAAGTAAATAAATAAAGGCTTGTCAGTCATATGACGTGCATGTGTCTTTAATTTGTTCGTTCTTATATATTTGTTTAAAAAAATTTAATAATTTCAATATTTCGATAGACTAAATGCAAAAAAAGAATTAATAATAACCACAAATGATTTGACAGCTGCCTTTTGCAAAAATGTCAAAGACTTGAATAGAAATGCTTAGTTTATATATAATATAAATATAGATAGTATTATATATCATTTTTCCTATACCTATTTTGGCACCGGCACTATGTGCTCCATCATATTTCATTATGGCAAACAAAAAGCCCAAGCGCCATTTATTATTTTAGTCAATAAAATAAATAATTTTTCCTTTTGACAAAAATAAATTAATATGATTTATAATGAACAATTATACAATAACTTTCAATTATCAGCACCCAGGCGTTATATACTTGTTTATGTACTCATTTATATACTATATAAGCGCTTATCAATGTCCAAGTCACAGCAAATACCATAAGTAGCATTTACCTGGCCATTATTAAAGAGCTGTCGCCGAGAAAAGCTAGCCAAATTAAGACCCACTTAAATTGTCCAAAAGGCGACAAATGTTTACAGCCAAGTTCAGTTCAGGTGAGTAATCGCATCGAGTCGAGTGATTTGGAAAAACCACAAAATTTTATCACTTAATGGTCAATTAGTGTTTGTGGTTATGGCTTTGTCTGCGTGTTTGAGTTGCAGTTTCAAATCTGGCAGCCAAACCAACTAGACAAACCAAAAACTGTTTAAAGTTTTTCATTATTATTATTATTATTTATATGCACTAATAAATACCATTTATCGGGTGCGCCACAAATTTAATGATTTTTGATTCAAATTGATTAAAACTTAAAAACAAAAATTTAAGTGCCACAGAAATCTCAAAGATTTCATTTGTCGGACAAATAATTCCGAATATACATATACGCTTTTACTCAAATGGTAGCAAAGAGTTGCCTCATTTCTAAAATTATTTAAGAACATTTACACACCCATTTAAAATAATGTTTTTAACAGTGATCGAAGAAAGTTAATTCTTTATTATATTAAGCGGTAATTTTCGGCATGTTTTGCAACATTTTTCTTTCATAATCCATTCCAACAAATAGTGTTCTAGATTTCGACTGAGTTCGAATCGTTTCCATTTTGAGTGCTATCGATAACCATTTGTATAGAACAGCTGGCCAGCTATCGAGAAGTTCACTTGTAGAGTTTTCGAACATCCATTTTATTAATTTATTTTTGCCGACATCTTTCTGAGAGACAAATATTTTTAATTAATTTATTTTTGCCGACATCTTTCTGAGAGACAAATATTTTTAATTAATTTACAAATTTTGCACGATTTATTTTATCTACATATTTTAAGCCATCCATTAATAAAATTATCTTTTAATTTACTTGTGCAACACGACAACACATACATAGCTTATCGAAGTTCTGTTTTGTTTAAATTCAGAACACCTTATTTTATCGAAATCTAGAACACCATTCATTTCGATTCCGACAGTTATTGTCGAAATCAAAATCTAGAACATGCCTGAAATATGAATGAAAGTTGAATAATAAATAAAGTTGTATGACAACCCTACGGGTCAAGGGAAAATTATTTTAAAATGCCTTTTACGAGATGTTTAGCCATAAAAGGCTTAAAAAAACAGCTGTATGAATAAAAAATGGCTTACGTAAAGTCGGGTGTGGACGATTTTGGGATACAATAAAATCCGGTATATTGCCTAAAAACATCAAAGACATTTGATTGCCAAACTAGGTTCCTTCGTAAAAAAACAAACAAAGCAGAATTTTTAAGAAACAATTTTTTTTTGACCGATCGTTACTTTGGCCGCTATATGATATAGTCAACCGATTTTTATCAAATTTGATAAAGTGCTTTGGTTATTTCAAAAAGATCTGAATACCGAATTTGGTTCAAATATCTTTAAAAACAAACGAAACAACGAATTTTGGGAAAAAAAAACGGTTTTTTTGACCGATTGGTCCTAAGGGAGCTATATAATATACATAATCGATTTTGATCAAATTTGATACAGTGCTTGAGAACTATAAAAAACTACCAAGTGTTAAATTTGGTTATGATATCTTTATGAACAAACGAATCATACCAAATTTTGTATAAAAATCAATTTATTGAAAGATCCGTCCTATGGGAGCTATATAGCTATAGTTAGACGATGTTGACAAACTTTGATACAGTACTTAGAAAATTTAAAAAACTTGCGAGTACCAAACGTACGATATCTGCTTAAACAAACAAAATATACCCAAATTTGTACAAAAATCGATTTTTTTGCCGAACGGTCCTATGAAAGCTATATCATAATATAGACAACCGATTTTGATAAAATTTGCTACAGTGCGTAGGAACTCTAAAAAAACTTCAGAGTTCCAAATTTGGTTACGATATCTTTAAATCAAATGATTTATCCATCTAAAATTTTGTTTTTTTACGAGGTCCTCTGAAACACCCATATGGGATCTATATAAAGTAACCCCGATATCAAAAAAATAAAATAAACTTGATATACCCTTTGTACCATACGGTACAGGGTATAAAAAGTACTCCGAATTATTATAATTTAGTACATCAACTAGGTGGCAACTCTCTTACTTTAAAATATTTTGCACGTTGACGCAGAATGCCATATTTACCAAAGATTTTAATAAATATTTTGTAAAAATGAAAACCACGAATTAAAACATTAAATTATGAAAAAAAGATACAAATAAATCATAAATTGAATAACCTTTCCAAATACGTAAAAGTTTTTGAATAAAATAGGTTTTATTGGTGAATTTGATCAAATCTCAAATAATTTTGTCAAAGATTTGAAAACCGTTACGAATCACGTCTAAAGCAGCAAGATTTAGAATTATAAAGAAGTTGAAAAGAAATATTTTGTTGTGGCACTTCAGTACATAAAAAATTCAGATACTATCAAACATTTATTTTAAAATTTCAACTATTATAATGTCATACTGTAGAGCTCGATCTCAAATTTTCAAAAATTGATCTTTTTGACCGATTCAAAAAAAAAAACGATTTAATCGATTAACCGCACTAAAACGGTAAGCGCTAGCAAGATATAATAAAACCGTAAATAATAATAGAAAAATAAATCTATGTACAAAAAAGAATATATAATGTACTTATAAAAAATTCTTTTATATAAATTTCCATAATTCACAATAACAAAAAAATAATTAAAACATGATAAAAGAAAATAGAAAGTTTGAATCATTTGATTTTTTTTTAATTTTTTAATCACAAAAGTAGTTCACTCCACTCAAGCTACAAATTCATATTTGGCTAGAGGAAAAACAACGTTTCTTGGCCTTGTGAATGGAAGGTCTAAGTTTATTTTTGAATATTTAAAAAAAAACCTATTTTAAAAAAGTAGCCGACTCGAAATAAATTTTAGACTCATAATTTCTTGGGAAAAAATGCTTAAAATGACCCAAAGAATTCAAATTGCTGAAAGCCCGTATAAAATAACCCACCCTAATGTACCTATATCCCAAAATTTACTGACTCAAAAAGATCGATTCTCAATAAACGAATATCGATATTATTGTCAGAAGAAGGAATCGATTTAAAATCGATGCCCAGCTATATCATACAAGACTGAACTTGATTTCTAGAGAATATGTTCATAAAATGAAAAGTTTTCGAATTCTGGATATTCGGATGTGGCCATAATGGGAAGACCGACTTTTGTTGTTGGGCATTTTTATCTGTCAAAACTATAATACTTTTAGTTCTATAGGCATATCCAGACTCCAAGGCCCCTTTCGTCCTAAGGTTCCCATGTACCAGAAAAAAAAAAAAATGTACATTCCGAATAAAAATCGTTCAAAACTTGGGCTATTTTCTTTCACTGCATTAATAAGAAAACTAAACCGGCCAAAACTCATCACAAACCCTAATCAGATAAATTTCAAACTGCTTTACAAAAAAATATATTAAAGCCATTTATGTTATTGTGGCTGTTTGGCAGAAAATTGACATAAAAACAAGAACACGGTTGAGTTAGCAAATTCTTGCTAAACGAATTTCTCGACAAATTCTGGCCAAAAGCAGAAGTGTAAGAAAAATATCGTACTTGTCGCTTTGCCTTGTAAGCTTAATGCTATTAACTTGTTACTTGAAAACTCTTGGCCAACAACTGGTGCATTAGTTATTAAAGAAAAAATATGAAAAAAAGACAATAAAAAGAAAAAAATAAGAAATAAAGGAAAGAACAACGTACTTGGGCAATATTAAAAAACTGGCTTGAACCATTTGTAATGCTCTAGGCTTTACTCTTGTTATGCCTATAAAGGGTGTTTTTTTTTTAAAGAAATGTACTTGAGCTAATTTACAGTGCATTTGGTTGTTCACAGATGATGTAGGGGTTTTGTTTCCAAAAACATTCGAACGATTTATTATAATATAAATGTGACCGTGAAATAAGCTTTGCATTAAAATTAAATGCGAAAATATTTTACACAAACCGCTAACTTTAATTAAATTTTGATTGGAAAAGTGTGTATGAATGATTACTGATGGCTGAAATGTGGTCTGGCTAAAAACTAATGTATTTTAAAGCATACTTATATCATTATTTGTGTAAAATACAAATCAATATATTCGAAATAAAGTAATTTGTTTTATGCTAATAATTTTAATTAAAGGCTAAACTATGTTTATGCATAACAAATTCCATATTTATAAAAATATGAAATTTTATTTTGTCAATCTTTATTATAAAAATTGGTTTTAATTTTCGTGAAAATTTTTAGTGTCTAATACAGAATAATAATAATATATAACTAATATAATTCATTTTATATATTAAAAAAAAATATTGAACAAGATTAACTATTTTGCGGTTTATTTAGAAATTCGAAAGCTTTTTTCAAAATATATGTTTTATTTACATATTTTCATTTTATAATTTATTTCTATATAGCAATTAATATAATTATCATAAAACAATATATTTTTTGACTATGCTTCTATCAACAAGTTCTACAAACGTGTAATTCATTGGGATGGGGAGTTATACAAAAAATTTTTTTAAATAACACTGATCTATAAAGTCTTCATACAGCATACTTATTTTTAGAAATATAGCGTATAACTGGTGTGGCCAACATTGCATTGAATTTTAAAATTTTTTGAAAGATTATTTGATATTGGTTAAGCATAATCGCAAGACAAATACCATTTTTAACAAAAAGCTAAAGAAAAATAGATTCAAATTATTTACAATAACACCGAAATCTTCTAAAAAATGTAAGTTGAATAATAAAGATTTTTTCCTAAAAAAAATGGACCGATTTCGACATCAAGTGTTTCGGATTTTAGTACATTTTTTATAAAGTGTCCCGGTTTTGCTGAAAATTGACCCGGTTACTTTTATAGAGTGGATGCGGGACAAGTCATCAATCTAAATTTACAAATTTCAAGTCTGACGGACTTGGCTATATCGACTCAACTGTTCATGTTGGTTTAGACTACAAATATTTATTTTTATTGCGTCTAGTTTATTGCCTAAATCAAAAAAAAAAATATCAGGAATCAATTTTTTTAAATTCTCTTAAATATTTTAATTTAAAAAAATGGACCTTCAATAATGCTGATTGATTAAAAAAATTCTTTCTGAAAGAGTTTTTAATTTAATGTCAGCGTTACTGTTAAATAAAATCTTAGAATTTTTAAATTATCTTAAATATTTGTCTAAAACAGACCACAGTGCAGGACACAATATTGGCTACAGCAGAAGTCAATGTAAAAAATGCTGATGGCAGTTATCAGCTACTTAGAGCGTTAATGGATCGCAACGAACCATAATATCAGAGGAGGCAGCCCAACTTCTAAGCCTGCCAAGAAAAAAGACTTCGGTGGAGTTGGAGGGCATCTGCTCAGAAGGTTTCGAGAAATCTAGCTGCACAATAAAGCTAGAAATAAAGCCAAAATTTTCAAGCACATATATGACGAGTGCAAAGGCTTTGGTAGTTTCGAAACTACAGCGAGCCCTGCCAATCAAGAGCGTTAATATTGCTATCAACAACATTTTGAAAAATCACTCCCTAGCTGATCCCAATTTGCATAAGGCCAGTAGAGTTGACATCATAATTGGCGTAGATCTCTTCCCTATCATAATGATGGGAAAAATTAGAAAAATCAATGGAACACTTGGCCAAAGAACCAAATTAGGATGGATTATATCTGGAAATATCGCTCGGGTGCCTCAGAAAAAAGTTATTTCAGCAGCAACTACCGTTAACAACGTAGACCTGGAACGGTTCTGGGAATTGGAGGCAGATGACATCGGTCAAACGGAAGAGGAGCAACAAATCGAGGAATTTTATCAATCGTACTCAGTAAAGTGTATATTCTACATATTTTAATTAAAAAAAAGAGAGAAACAATAAATATTTTTTTAAATATTTATATTTTAATTAAAATTTTTATTTTATTTAAAAATTAAGGAGAGAGATTTAATAATATTTTTTAATATTTTAAATTTAAAAAACATTATTGAATCTTTCTGCTTTTTTAAATCAAAATATTTAAGATAAATACAAAAATTATAATTAAAACAACAAAAAAAAAAAATATTGTTTCTCTCTATATTTAAATTAAAATATCTAAGATAACTTAAAGAAAAATTGTTTTATTTACCATTAACGCTATGGCATTAAATAATAAACTGACACTTTCAGAAATAATTTTTTGAATCATCAATCAGCAGTATAATAGTATCTTAACTAGGGATGCGCGATACCGATCCGATATTTTGAATGTCGAGAATATTGAATTTGATACTGATATTCGATACCGACATTTTGGTTCTCAATTAATAGTCGATCCGACACCGATTTGCTTAACATCGGTATCGAGTAAAAATTCGTTTTACATTAAAATTTATTTTCCAAAAAGTCTCTTTAAGGTCCCTATGCGATATTCCGGTCTAGCTGGCGCCACTTTCAAAAAATAGTAGCGATAGCACATTTTTAAAATGAACTACTGAGTGTAAATAAGAAAAAATTTCTATTCTTCTTCGTTTTATTGAAATTTATTATGAACATTAGTAAATTTTTTTTTTTTTGTCGTTTTCTTTTTTGTTTAATTTTCCTTAAAAAAAGAAGGTAAATCGTAGATATCGATTTCTTTTTGGTAGAATCGAATTGGGTCGGTATCGAACTTTTTTGGAATACTTAATAGTTCGATTAGATTTTTGTTTCCGGTATCGAGCATTCCTAACTTAATCATGAAAGCAGTCGTTGTTTGGAGCACAAAAAGAACTCTGAAAAAATCACCCTACACTTTTTGATGTTGTTTTTTTTTTGCCGCTCTTTTCGCATGCTGGTCATAACAAAAGTGAATGAGTTTCAGTTAACAAGAAAGTTTTATGGCAGCGCAACAAAAAGCTAGCTGCCTATTTGTACCTAAAGTTCTTAAAAATTTTGTTTTTGAACATTTTTTAAAGTTTGTTAACTAGCAAACAAGCTCTCTCTCTCCGTGTCTCTTTCGCTGTGCACATTCTATAAATAATTCTCTGCTTTTGGCTCGGCTCTCTCATTTTGAATGTCTCAAGTGCAGCTCAAGTACAAACTGCGACAATTGTGCTCACATTCTATAGTTGGTTCATTATGTACTATAACTACTATATATAAGTCATATTTTATTATACTCGTATGTGAACTGTGATATATGTATCTATTATGAATTGTTGTTGTTGTTGTACATTGAGTTGTTGTTGTTGTTGGTGTTCAGGTCTGCTCAGGCAGTCACGGGTATATTTCAGTTAATTATCGCACTCACAGCAGGTAAACTTGTCTGTCTTTTTGTTGGCCCAACTGTGAGTTTGCTAACACCCCGCCCCCCAATTTGTCATTCTTTGTTGTTGTTGTTGGTCTTGACTGAATAACTGATGGAGTGAATGAATGAATGACTGACGCAAGTTGACTGATATTTTTGCTTAAATGATCTAATCAAAAAACAACTTGATTTGAATTGTTGTCACTGTTGTTATTGTTGTTATTGTTTTTGCTATCTTTATCACGGTTTTGTCATTGACTAGTTGCTTCAAATCGTAATATTGTATATAGGTAATAATATATATGTATGCATACATATGTATTATAAAAAATGTGTTTAAATTGGTTTCATTCGATTTTATTGAAGCAACAAATTTTTTTAAATATTTTTATTATTATTAATTAGGAGATATGCTAGGTTTATGCAATAAATAATATATACATAATTATGGATTTCAAGAATAAATGTTTGTATTTAACTTTTGTCTAACTTTTAAGTTTTTGTCTTGAAGCAAATAGTTTAAATCTTCTTAGCAAATATAATAATTTTTTAATTTAATTTTAATTTTTTGTTTGATTGCAAAATGTCATTGCAATTTAACTTTGCCTAATTTTTTTTTAAGATATCTACTTGCTATATTCACAATGTCCTATAAGGAACTAGAATTTATTTAACGTTTGCTTTCGTTAATTTTACTTCAATCGCTAATTTTTGCGGTGGGTATTCATTTAACCCTTGCAGTTCTACACCTCAGCATCGCCAATACATTTTAGCCATGTCATAAAATTAATTTAAAAATTCCACGTTTCAGCATTAAAATAAAATTAACTAGATTATATGCAGTCTATAAAGTTTTATTAATATATATGGGCGGTAAATGGGTTTAACGCTTTTAAATGTGCATTAAAAATTTAACACAAATAAGCCGCATTTAAATGAAATAAATGATGATTAAATTAACATGATTATTAATAATAACACATGACAACAGCTATCATCAACTATCAATTTTTTAATGCAAATGTTCTTAAAAGTGCGTAAAATGTAAACAAATGAAATGGATCCTTAAATCTGCACATAATTATGCATTTGAATGTCATATTACTTAGTGATTTAATTAATGTAATTTATTTTATCATTAATTAATATAAACCACGTTGAGCACCAGATTTTGGTACAGTTTTGGTTAAAATTAGTGTAAAAATAGTTTTCAACGGTTTTTATTTTTATACCCTGTACCGTATGGTACAAAGGGTATATTACGTTTGTGGAAGCCGTAATTATATGTAACATATGGAAAGAGTCGTCGGAGACACCCCAAGTTACCTAAAATATGATCAGAGTGACTAGAGAAGTCGATATACCCATGTCCGTCTGTCCGTTAGAACGCCTAGATCTCAGAGATGGTAAGAGCTACTGTAACCAAACTTTCACATTAGATCCCATTATTATTCCATAGGAGACAAGTTTATTTTATTTTTTTGTTATCGGGGTTAAATCATGTAGCTCCCACAGGGGTCTGTCAAAGGGTCTCGAAAAAATCCAAAAGCTTTAGATGGATAATTTGTTTGTTTTTGAAAATATTGTAAAATTCGGCACTCGGAAGTACCAAATTTGATCAAAATTGGTTGACTATATCATATAGATCCTATAGGACCGATCTGCCAAAATAGGTTTTTTTTATACAAAATTCGCTATATTTAATTTTTTTAATAAGGATACCGTAACCACATTTGGAATTCAGAAGTTTTTTAGAGTACCCAAGAATTGTACCAAATTTGAAGGAAATCGGTTGACTGTATAATATAGCTCCAATAGGGTCGATCCTCCCAAAAATCGATTTTTGAACAAAATTCGTTGTGTTTCGTTTGTTTGTAAAGATATTAACACCAAATTTGGTTTTCGTAAGTTTTTTATAGTTCCTAAGCACTGTACTAAATTTAATCAAAATCGGTTGACTATATCATATAGCTCTCATAGGACGAATCGGTCCCAAAAAACGTTTTTTATACAAAATTTGTTGTGTTTCGTTTGTTTGTAAAGATATTTGAACTAAATTCGGCATTCAGATCTTTTTAAGGTACTAAAGCACTGCGTCAAATTTGATCAAAATCGGTTGACTATATCATATAACTCCCATAGGAACGATCGGTCGAAAAAAAATTGTTGCCTAAAAATTCTTCTGTTTTTGGTTTTTTATGAAGGAACCGGATTTTATTGCAATTGGTACAGGGTATCCCAAAGCCCGACTTTACGTACGCCATTTTTTTTATCATAAATTAAAGAAACATACGTGGGCACCAGTATTGGTTAGAAATAGTGATCAAATTGTTTTCGAAGAAATTAAAATTTTGTTAAACATTTTTGCTATTTTTGCACATTATAAATGCGAAAATTTTAAGGATTTCTAAAAATTCTATAATAACTAAACGAATTTTTAGTATTTTAAAGTTTCAAGAGTTTAGCTTAAATTCTGTTTAAAATTAATTAAACTAAATCTATAGATATGGTATTTAGCAATAATAGAAATTTAAATTGTGCTAGTAAAATTTAAAGAGAAAACATATTTGGCAAAAGCTGGTAGCTTTTGTATTTCTATTGCAAAAATATCTTTTACTCGGAATTAAGTAAGCCGCACGTGCTCTTCAATTAGTTGCATTGCTTATCACTAAATAAACATTGTTCTTTGCCACTCTGTAGTTGGTTCTATTTATATATTAATCAATACAATGTCATCTTGCTCCACAATTGTGGCGATCCAATGAATTTTGGTGAAAAATATAGGGTGGGCCATCTGCTGGTTTGTTTGGTCAATGCAATTTATTCGCATATTTTCCAACAAAAATGAACAAATGTTTATACCAAATGCAAGTTCCAAAGCCACTATTTGTATATGAAAAATAATAGCGGCCAAATGCCAGATGTGACTGGGTCTACACATTTTTTCGCAGAACGATAATTTTCATGGTTGCATAAAATTTTCTATGGCAAAAATTATTCAGAGTTTCCTTGCAAATCGGTCTTTCGCCGTTCATATGGGTGAAGTGCAATCTCAAAACTACGACATATGCGCAGGTTGCCCCCAGGGGTCATGTATATCCCCAGTTTTTTACAACATTTACACTTCGGATGTTCCACACTCAGAGAGTGCACATCATCCATTTTTGCCGATGATGCAGCAATTATTTTAAAACTTTAGCATCTGATATCATATCGTTTCTAATAACCTTCAAGATGCTTTTGACATTCTTGATAGTTATTTTAACAAATGGAAAATTCTTGTTAATTATGACAAAACCCAAGCTATATTCTTTTCAAGAAAACCCAAAATTATTTACCTCCAGACTAGCCATATCAAGTTGAATCTAGTTGATGTTAACTGGGAAAGTAATGTAAAATATTTAGGACTAATTTTGGACACTAATTTAACCTTTAAAGACCATATTGACTACGTCACCAAGAAAATAAACATATTAATTCGCTTATGTACGCTCTCAAAAATAGAAATTCTCGTCTCAATTTAGAAAACAAAATGTATCTATACAGATCAATTTTTTAAGCAGTGCCCCTATCTAGGCTGATATAGCTGAGTGTCACGCTAATAGAATCCAAGATATACAAAACAAACAGTTAAAAATGATTTTAAACCTTCCTTGGTATCACTCCACTAGTGATATACACACCAGGCAAAAATTGAATCAACTTGCCATATGTCGAAGAGCATCTACTATGGTATGTTCCAAATTTTGAGTGTTTAACAACCAAACCAACAGATGGCCCACCCGTCTAAGCTTCAAAAACTATATCTAACATTATAAACCTATTAAAAAGTACCAGTTGCCTGAAAAATAGCACACAAAACTGTGAAATTAATGTTTAGGAAAATAAGTTTATTAAATTATTCTCATTTCGTGTTTTTTGCTCCCTCTCGCATGCGCCACTGCCCCCGGCATTCATTTCGAAATCACAGTGCAAAAACTTTCGAGCTATTAGCTGGCAATTAAAATGGCAAATGAACTTAAAACTTGACCAAAAAATAAAATACTCCCAAAACGAAATGAGCACCAAAGAAAGTAAATAAAACAAATTATAAAGTTAAGCCCAGCAAAAAACAAGAACAATACCAACAACAACAACAACGAGGAGTTACAAACAAATTAGTAAACAAAAGCACAATTGTTTGTTATTTGTCGGAATTTTATTTATTGTTATAGTTGTTGCTGCTGCTGCACAAAGTTGGAAATCCTCTGGCCCGATGTCAAAGAGCGACTGAAGAGAAGATAATGAGGGAGATTGTGTGGGAATTGGGCAACTGACGCACTGCTGCGTTACTCTTTAACTGACGTTGACACCCACAAAAATGTTTGGGAAATGAAAAACTTTGTTGTTGTTGTTATTGTTGTTGTTATGGCTATTGTTATTTTGTTCTTTGGCTTGTGCAATTTTTGGGTGGCATGCCATGAGGCAGAGACTGAAGGGTAACTACAGATAGAGGCAGACAATGGGCGGTATGACCTAACCAAAAGTTTAGAACAATGCAAAATAAAACTTGGCATAAAATTTTGAGCCACTCAGTGTGTACTATGATAGCTATAAGCTGGGCCAGGGATTAGGTCAGACGTGGTCCGAGCACGAGGCTAGGAACTAAAGTAGAGTTAAATTTCATTTTGTGGATTGTACAGCACAGTGTTTAAACAACTAGTTCTTGTGCTGCTAATTGAATTTGTTTTGGCCGACTTTACTCAGTTAACTACCTCTTTGAGCCTGCAGTAAAAGTAGTTCTAATTCAAACGCACTTGGGCAATTTGCATTCCAGAATAACTAAATAATGTAATATAGATATGCAATGAATGCAAGATGCTTCATATGAGCTTTTAAAAATATTTATTACTGAGATTGTTGTGCCTGGCAACCTATGAGCTAAGATAACAATTATGATTACCATTTGGTTTTATGGTGCAGGACAAAATTTGAATGGAATTGCTTAAAATTCTAAAATGGGAATTGAATAGAATACCATTCAACTAGGGCCGTAGCCAGGATAGTCACTCAGGGGGCGCTTTTTTCAGTTTTCCAGGGACGCTCTTCGTAGGTGCCCTGCTCAGCTGAGGGGACGCTCAACCCAGCTCAGGGGACACTCAGCCCAGCTCAGGGGACACTCAGCGCCCTCTCGCGCTTACCTGGCTACGGCCCTGCATTCAACCAAAAGAGTTTAAAATAAAGCTCTTGTTAAAGCTGGTATATCGATTTGCACCTCAGATTTAGAAACAATCGAGGGATTGTTCTGAGCAAAAAATTAACCCTGTGCGAAATAACAAAAACCGGAAATTAACTTTAAAGCAGTAAAATAAATAAATAAATAAATAAAATTTGAATAAAATCCATTTGACTTTACAAGGACTTGAAAATACCTGTTGGTCCGTATTTAGAAAGTATAACAGTCAGAAGAAGTGTTTTTTTCCCCGAAAGGGTTCCTCACAAAGAGGTGAGGCACTGCGACCAAAAGATCTTTTATACCATACCCATAAATTATGGCAAAAGACTTTCCGCTTTCCGCATAAATAGCATTAGGTTTCCCCCCGAAAGGGTTCCTCCCAAAGAGGTGTGGCACTAAAACAAAAAGATCTTCTGTACCATACCCAAAAATTACGGCAAAAGACGCATGAATAGCATTAGATCTTTTGTTGGTATTGACCTAAGATAGAAGGGACTAATCCGTTTCCTTCCCATGTGACAGGTTCGGTCCCATACCAGCGCTGGGCAGTCACAAAGAATATGTCTGGTGTTTTCATCGTCTTCGAGACAGAATCTGCACTCTGAAGAATCTGATAAGGCAATTTTCTGTAGATGGTATCTAACAGTGTGGTGTCCAGATAGGTATGCTACCAGGTGTTTTAAGTCCGCTCTGCCAAGACCTTTTGTCTTGACCATATCCAGAGGTTTGACAAGCACTTTTGCTTGACGAAGCCCCGGTAAGAAGAACCAGTATCTCTTACGTTCTTCTGCAGCCCATTTGTTTATTATGGTTTTGATTGTGAACCACCCAACACCCCAGAACGGCGCAGAAGATGTAGTCAGGGTGGAGGCACCCTGTCGTGCTAGATCGTCAGCGATCGTGTTAACATCCACTACAGAGTGTCCAGGTACCCAACAAAGCACAACTGTGTTACGGGAGGACAGGGTTTGGAGGTAATTAACGCATTCTTTAACCATCCAGGAGGAGATGCTCCAAGATGATAATGCCCCCATAACAGCTTGGCTGTCTGCTCAGCTAGTTTCCTTGTGAAGGATACTAAGGGCGCAGTTCTCTATAGCATGAATCTCCGTTTGAAAGACGCTGGAGCAGATGCCCATTGCAGTAGCGATTCTGATGTTGAGTCCAACGACTCCAACACTTACACCCTGCTCAGTTTTGGACCCATCCGTGAACCATTGTTGCCACCGGAGGCTTTCACAGGGGCTGCCATCAGCCCGTCTCCCAAGTCTCCCGACTTGGAAGAAGAGATCTATATTTCTTGTTATGAAAAAATTCCGTGATCATAAGATCTTATCTGGAGCAGATTGATACGTCAGGAAGGGAATAATAGCAGCTTGGCTATCTGAGTAAATACAGATGTTTGCTCCCCTAGCTCTCTTGTGAAGCATACTAAGGGCGCAGATCTCTATGGCATGAATCTCAGCTTGAAAGACGCTGGTCCAGATGCCTATTGCATTAGCGATTCTGATGTTGGGTCCAACGACTCCAACACTTACACCCTGCTCAGTTTTGGACCCATCCGTATATCATTGTTGCCACCGGAGGCTTCCACAGGGGCTGCCATCAGCGCAAGTCTCCCGACTTGGAAGAAGAGATCTATATTTCTTGTTAGGAAAAAATTCCGTGATCATAAGATCTCATCTGGAGTAGATTAATACGTCAGGAAGGGAATAATAGCAGCTTGGCTATCTGAGTAAATACAGAAATTTGCTCCCCTAGTTCTCTTGTGAAGCATACTAAGGGCGCGGATCTCTATGGCATGAATCTCCGCTTGAAAGACGCTGGGCCAGATGCCCATTGCAGTAGAGGTTCTGGTGTTAGGTCCAACAACTCAAACACCTACACCCTGCTCAGTTTTGGACCCATCCGTATGCCATTGTTGCCACCGGAGGCTTCCACAGGGGCTGCCATTAGAGCAAGTCTCCAAGACTTGGAAGAAGAGATCTATATTTCTTGTTATGAAAAAATTCCATGATCATAAGATCTGAACTTTACTATAAAGCCAATCTGAACCTTTGGCTCTCAGCTATGGGGGAACGCAAGCTGCAGCAACATAGATATCATACAGCGAAAAAACTATCACTGGAACACCATGGTATATTCGAAACGAGCACATCCACAAGGATCTTAATATTCTATCCGTTAAAAATGAAATAGCGCAGCAGAAAGCGAACTACAACATTAAACTCTCGACGCACCCAAGCCATCTGGCAAGAATCTTAAGCAGAGTTAGTAGCCGAACCCGACTCAGGCGAAATGATCTTACAACCCAACCAATCCTCAGGGCCCTGCAAACCAAATACAGTCACACCAGACTGTTAGTTAAGTTATTATAATAAGATTTGCTCACTTATTTTTAGACTCTATTCGAGAAGTTTCAATAAAGTATATAGTTAAAAAAAAAAAAAATCTGATCTAGAGCAGATTGATACGTCAAGAAGGGAATATATAAGTGCGGCATTGACCAGTGTCACTTGCTAAAAGTCCAGATGTGATCTGGACACGTAGTAGACTCTGCATGGCTGACTTTTGGAAGAAAATGTGAAGTGGTATATGTAAGTCGAAGGACTGAATCTAGTCGAATTGTCGGCTATACAAAATGTATAATTATTAAATTGATTTAATGTTTAAAAATTATTTTTTCCAAGTGTAACTCAGTACGCTCCAGCTAATTCCCTCGCTTGCACGCAGCTGTCGTTCTAAAATTTAAACAGCTGCTCCCCTTTCTCGCCCCTGTCAATATGCGCTTCCTGTTTTAAGCATTATGTTACCAAATTACCATGTGGGAATAATAATCTTAGTCTTTAAGTTAAGCCGGCCCTTGGGACGCTAAATGTTTCCTGCCATACTTATGTCTTGTCTTATATGCCAGGTGCGGCAACTAATCAAAGCTAAATTGTAATAAAATTCCAATAAATTAGCAAAACAAAGCTATGTAAATAACAAATTAAAACCGCTTAAGGCCACGCAGAAAAATAAAACTAACAAGAGAAAAAAATTACAAAAAAAAATCGTATAAAAAATTTGCAAATCAATGCAAATGAGCTGATGATGACAACAAACGTAAATATAAATAAAAACACGTATACACACACACACATGCCTAAAAAAACATTTAACAAATAACAAAAAAAATGCAAACGAAACAAGTTCAAATACAATAGCAAGGAAAAAAAAGCTTAATTAAGCAAATTTGTGCACTTCAAAAGATGTCAGTGTGTCACAAGGATGCCAAAAACAAGTTTGCCTTTTCAACACTGCTTTTATTTATGTATGCGTGTGTATGTTTGTGTAAGCAAAGCTATGCTAAGTTTACATGGCGACACAATACCTCTATAAATAAAAAGTGTGTCCACATGTGCGTAAAATGTTGACTAACAGAAAGCTTGCAGCAGGACAATAACATAGCAAATATAAAACAAATTTATAGCTGAACTGATTATTATAATTACACCCATACCTCACTATACGGCCGCTCTTGATACGGCATTTCGCTATAACGGCCCTCTTCAAATAAGGCACGGTTTCAAATTACGGCCTAAAATGTTTCGCTATAACGGCCAGAAAAACTTTTTCAATTTTTTTTTTGTTTCATTTGCAGTGAACGTTTTCTGCCGTTGTGACGTATTTTGACGCTAACCTCGAAACATAACAATACGAAGCTGCTTGATTCGATTATTGAAAAAATGGAAGAGCTATTCATTATATGGATTGAAGACAATAACAAACGTATAATGCCAATGAGTTAGACTATCCAGGAAAAAGCTTAAATATTTTTAAAAAATTTTAAGAATGGAGATATCGATGAATCTGCAGAAGATGTCACATTCTAAGCAAGCCGAGAATGGTTTGAAAAATTTTAAAATATATTTAATTTGCGTATTTTAAAATTAAAGGTGAATCTGAGGAATATCCCCACATTTTAAAGGGAATTATTGAAAGTGGTGGTTGAGTAATGTAGACGAAACAGGGCTTTATTGGAAGCGAATGGCTGATCGGACGTACATATGAAAAACCGAAAAATCTGCGCCTGGATAAAATGTGTCTAAGGAAAGATTAACTTTGCTACTTGGTGCAAATGCTGCGCTTGATTTTAGGCTAAAACCACTTTTGATATAGATGTCCGAAAATGCAAGGCCTTCTAAAAGGACTAAATAAAAATCAATTACCCGAGATCCAGCAAAAAAGCTTGGATGACTAAAGCTACTTTTGAGGATTGGTTCAAAAATCACTTTTGTACAAAAATATTTGCGAGACAATAACTTAAGCAACAAGGCTTTGCTAATTTTGGATAATGCACCAGGGCATCCTACTAATTTATCCGGACTATCTGAAGATAGCATGATTGAGTACCTTCCGAAAAATGCAACAGCTCTGATCCAACCAATGTATCAGGGAGCAATAGCCACTTTTAAGGCATATTACCTACGCCGAACTTTCGGACAACTTATAAGGGAAACCGATGGTAAATCTTCAATTAAAACACATTAGAAGAACTTTAACATCACGAATACTGTTGACAGCATCAGTGAATCAAGGAAAGAATTTGGAAAAAAAATATGGCCAAAATGTGTAAAAAGTACTGAAGCCGAAGTTAATTTCCTTCCTGAAATTAGGTAAAATATCTCGGCTTTGAAGGTTTAAACGAACGTGCTATGATTGATTTACTTAAAGTTTATAAGGAACCCCTTTCATATGAGGAACTCATTCGGTGCAAGCACCGGTATTTGATGAAGAGCTTGTTGTATCTAAACAAATCATATCAAAAAATTTTTCGAAAGTTATTTCGAAAAAGGAATAAGCATTCTCCTTGAAAACAATACTGACGCAGCGCTAAAGTTTCTCGGGCAATTAACTCAAATCAATGAAGAACGAAATGGACAAAAAGGCAAAACAAACAACTTTGGACAATTTTTTTGAGTCAGGCATTATGACAGTGATCTGAATGTTACAATTTCTTCATCATCTTCGGATTAAAGCCATTTAAAAAAAATATATGTTACATATTTAAAAAATTTAGAACCGATCCCATTGAATTTGTATTAGAGAAAAATGATTCGTTATACGGCTTTTCGCTTTACGGCCAAGTTTCGTGGAACGAGGTATGGTATGGGTGTATTTACTAGCAAAACGTATATAAAGTTTAAGCTGTAGTTCAAGCGTTCAAACATAAACCCTCAATATCCATATTAAAAACAAATCATTCTATAACATTGACTGTTAAAAATTCGCTTTGATTGCAGTGTAAACCCAGCATAGACGTCAACAGCTGCGTCACAACAGGAAAAGCCAAAGCGGCAATGAAAGTGCAGGCAAAGCGCATGCGTGAAAGCTAGACAGACAGCTAGACAAATGGACGGACACAGAGCAAGGCGAGCGCCCTGAAGCGTGCAAGTGAGAGGAGGCAGCGCGCAAAAGAGCAAAGCTTAGCTTACAGCTTCAAGCGGCCGCTTGAGCTGCAGCGGTATGGCAACGCTTTTGAGAATTTTGAGTTTAATGATATTTGTAACCGGTTTTCAAGCTGTCGGCATGTTGTATCTACAAAATTGGTAACAAACAGAACCGAACACTAACACAACAAGCACAACACAACAACAAGTGGTTAACTCCCCAGAGACGGACAATAAGAGTGAGCTTGTGGCTGGTGCAACGGCAGCTACTGCTTGCTGCTGCTGCAAGTAACTGCTGCTTTCTGTCATTAATTGTGTTTCCCTAGCTGTTTTAATTACAGTTGCTGCCAACTTTAACAAGGGTTGTTGACAAGCCGTAAAATAAGAATAAATCCATAAACTTACCTCACTTTATGTTGCGGCTTTTAAATTTGTTCCAATGCTGCGCACACTTTTAATCAAAACACTATTAACTGCAAAAAGATATACATAAATAGATACATAGTTATATATGTATGTATGTATATTATAAATGCAGCACACACTTTCACGGCGCAACAATTAATTGCTTGAGAAAAGAAGCTGGTCAACAGCTGGCTGATTGGCCGACAGGCAAAAGTTGGCTAGTTAGTTGGTTGACTAGCCAGCCAGATCTTGTTTGCACACTTTTTGCACAGTGGACAACATGAAAAACTTTCGCTCGAAACGGATGCAGGCGGCCCAATAAACGTACAGTGGACCGGACTAGCTGGTTTTATTTTTTTTTCGTTTTTCGTTGTATTTACCACAGGAATTTGTCGTGGGCGCAATATCAAAAACACATTAAATTCATTAATTTAATTTAATTCAATTTGACTAACGTTACACTTAAATTTCGCACTTTCTTTTTTGGTTTATACTACGTCGCTATTGCTATACGTTTCCAAGAAGCGATCTTTATTTTTCTTTTGCTATTTATAACATTTTACGCATACCACTAAGTCAAAGCAGCACAAACACAAACGCAATCATCACATTGCAATAGTACACACAGGTGAAAATTAGTGCAAGCAATAATTTTTGTAGATTCTTTAATTTTCTGGCTGTTGCTTAGCTAAGATTGCACACGTATCCAAAAGCTGCAAACTTGTTGTTAATAGCACAAAAAAAACATACACTTAATTTTTAATGCAACAAGTTGTATATATTTGGTTTTATTATTTGTTGATGCACACGTTCTTTGAATTAAACCAGTACAAAGCGCGTTGTTGTGGGCGCAGCGTACGGCGAAAGAAAACAGAATGAGAACAAGCCGCCACGGCTGATCAATTGAGGTTGCCAGCCAATTGGCTGCTTGCAAGTTTTTTAAGCAATCTGGTAGCCTTGCTGCTTTGTTTACTTTATTTTTGGCCACCGTTTAATAAATATGCAAACAATTTTTACAAAAATTGCAAAATAAAAAACCAAACTGAATTCATTCATTTAAACTATGCTTTTTATTTATTGTTGAGCTGATAGCTTTGAGTGCAACTCTCTGCTAAAAGTTTTCGAAATGTTTGTGCGCAAATATTTTATTCAAATTCTTGTTGTACTAATTGCTACATAAAACAAAAGCTACTTGCATAAATTAAGTTGCGTTTAAATCTTATGACCTTGAAAAAAATAAAAAAACGAATTCGTAAATGTTTAACATACATATGTGTTTATATTGTCTGCCCTGCTGCCGGCAAAACAGAGAATTTATAAAAAGTAAACAAGTGCGCACAGCTGTTGCGCTCTCATGGCCACTTTTTACGCTGTCTGGTAGCACCACGCAATAAAGTACCATGTATACCTAACTGGCAGCTCTTATTGCTGTGTGGCTACGCTAAAGGTAATAACTGTTGGGAAATTTATTCAAAATATTTTATTTGTATAATAGCTTGAATTACTATTAAGCATAATATATGGAATTGCAAATATTAACTTATTAACTATTTGGCAGATTTGTGAACATAATAAAATATAAAATTGACTAAACGATTTACAACACACATTGAATTGAACAAACACTACAAAAAATTAAACATAAACTAAAATCGGTGGGCAACATTGCAGCTAAAGTCCTTTGTCGCGATAAATATGTAAATCATAATTTTGACTAAAATTAAAACTGATATAAATTTTACGATAATTTGAAGCATATGCCGTGTGTCAGAAACGTGTTGAAGGCGTAGAACAGCAAACCATGCTGACGTCCAGAGCAGCAGCATCGCTTGTGCCGTTGGTAGCAATTGCCAGTTCCTGGGAGAATGCAAATGTTGAGGT
>JBAMAX010002290.1:0-24737 GCA_037043745.1 Chymomyza amoena | reverse complement strand
TGGGACTCTAGGAAACATATATAGAAACAAGTGCCCAAAAATATGATTTTTGAAACAATCTCGAAAACGGTGCTAAAGAAAAAATAATGGAGGACGTAAAGTCGGGCGCGGACGACTTTAGGATACCCTGTACCACTAGCTTGTAATGAAGTCCGATTTCTTCACAAAAAACAGAAGAATTTTTAAGCAAACATTTTTTTTTTTGACCGATCGTTCCTATGGGAGCTATATGATATAGTCAACCCATTTCGATGAAATTTGACACAGTGCTTAAATACCTTAAAAAAGATCTGAATGCCGAATTTAGTTCAAATATCTTTATAAACAAACGAAACACATCGAATTTTGTATAAAAAAAACGTTTTTTTATGCCGATTGGTCCTATGAGAGCTATATGATATAGTCAACCGATTTGGATTAAATTTAGTACAGTGCTTAGGAACTATAAAATACTCACGAATGTCAAATTTGGTCCCAATATCTTAACAAACAAACGAAACACAACAAATTTTGTTAAAAAATCGATTTTTTTGGAAATCGGACCTATGGGAGCTATATGATATAGTCAACCGATTTTGTTCAAATTTGGCACATTGCTTAAGTGGTCTAAAAATTTCCAAACGCCAAATCTGGTTAGGATATCTTTTCGAATTTTGCGAATTTTTCTTTAAAAAGTTATTTTAACCGATCGGTCCTGTGGGAGCTATATGTTATAGTCAACCGATTTCGATCAAATTTGGTACAGTGATTGGGAACTATAAAAAACTTTCGAATACCAAATTTACGATATCTTCATAAACAAACGAATTATTCATCTAAAACGCTTTTTTTTGTCGAGGTCGTCTCAAACACCCCCATGGGAGCTATATAATTTATCCCCGATATCAAAAAAATAAAATAAACTTGCCTCCTATGGAATAATATGGGATCTAATGTGAAAGTTTGGTAACTCTAGCTCTTACCATCTCTGAGATCTAGGCGTTCTACACGGACGGACAGACGGACATGGGTATATCGACTTCTCTATTTACCCTGATCATATTTTAGGTAACCTTGGGGTGCCTCCGACGTCTCCTTCTATATGTTACATACATTTTCGGCTTGCACAAACTTAATATACCCTTGGTACCATACGGTACAGGGTATAAAAAGTGTAAATTCGACCCTTTTATCGAAATTCAGAAAGGTTTCCTGATATAAGAATTTTCTATACACTATCGAAAAATTAAAATTTGACATACAATAAAGTGCTACCAGGAATTTTGGCCCAAAAACAAGACAAAAAATCCACGATCAAATCTGTTGCTCCGTTCTCCAGTTATGGAATTACAAACATATTAAACGAGGGTTGACCCAGAATTAATCGGCCTAACATTTTAACATTGATGAATGTTTCAAAAAATTCTAAACGGGAAGCATCTTAAATTTAAAGTTTTTGAACGTTCTCAGTGAACTGGCAACATGGAACAACTTTGTTATCGTTACGTACCTTCATTTGGAAGGTCTTGATCGTACCGATATTAATCAGTTTAAAAAATTCTTTTATGTCTTGTATGTGAGGTATTGAAAAAATATTTTTGTTTTAAAGGTACACATAAAAACTCTCTAATTTAGCTTTAGTTATCCAAGACTCTTCTAATTGTCGAACCATCGTTGCGTATAACAAACAGGTGGGTTGAAAAGTTCGTAGGCTAACATATAAAAACAAATTTTTTTGGAACGATTCGATTTTATTCTTCAACATAGTTGCCATCGTGGGTGATACACCGATTATTGCGATACGATTTCTCATTAGCCTCAAAACGGGCCTCCGTTTCGGCGATCCCCTCTTCATTGGAACTAATCTCTTTCCATCGAGTGTTCTCTTGAGGTCTAAGAACAGGAAAAAGTCGCTGAGGGCCACATCTGGAGAATACGGTTTTTTTTCGCCAAAAAGCAATGTTTATCAAACACACGAAATTCCTTTTTATCCATGTTTTTCATAATAACAAAAGTAGCTTTAATCAGAAGGGTGAATCTGATTAACCAATAGTCCGAGAGCTGTCAAATCTATACACGAATCTTTGAAGGATTGTATTAACTAAAACTCATATGGATTCAATTCTAGTAATCTCAAATATGGGTCAGCTTAAGAACTTTTCAGCCCACCTAGTACACAACATGATGAAACGGCTTTCCTAGTAGTGCTGGAGAAACATCGATGTTGACCAATATCGATGTTTTCGGAAATTTTGAACTTCGATACATTGAAGTTCTTGTGGTGGGTATTTTTTGAATGCTTAAATTAATTCAGAGTGGGTCATCTGTTGGTTTGGTTATATAAGTATTTTCAAATAATAAAATGGAATTAACAAAAAAACCAAGAGATAACAAAATTTTTATAATATACATTTCAAAATTTATTACATTTCATAAAAAAATTAGCAAGAAAAATAATAAATAACAATCCAAAAGGTTATACAAAACCAAAGTGTTGTAAACTTAACAGGTGATAGAGCCATCCCTTATGGATTGCGAGCAGCCGAAACCCAAGTCCGAAAAACTTCTACACCCATGGGTTATGAATAACCACCAAAGAAATACCATAAAACGAGATAGTTTGGATAATATCTGAGAACTATTGAATCGGGGTTTTTTGGACGTCAGATTCAGCTGCCCAAAGTCCACAAGGGGTGCCTCCGTCACATGTCAAGTTTACACCACTTTTTTTACGAAGCCTGTGAGTCATTCGATCCGATATTTTGAATATCGAGAATATCGAAGTCAATACTGAATACTCGATACCTATATTTTTGCCCTCGATAAATCGTCGACCCGATACCAATTTGCTTAGTATCGGTATCGAGTTAAATTTTGTTTGACATTTGGCGCTTGCAATTTATTTTCCAAAAAGGCGATATTCTGGTCTAGCTGGCTCTATTTCCAAAATTTAATAGAGTGAACACAGTAATTAAAATAAACCACTGCGTATTAGTTAGAAAAAGCCTCTATCATTCTTAGTTTCATTATAATTTATTATGAACATTAGAAAATTGTGGTTTCTTTGTCGAGCAAACGACTCCATTTTGTTAAATCTCTTTTCAAAAAAACGTAAAAAAGTCGATACCGATACCGTTGATTGTTTTTTATTTAGGAGGAATCGGATGGGTATCGAGTTTTTATAGGCTTTTTACACTGAGCACATCTAAGAGGAACGCATGGGATTTTTTGCAGATGTGAAAAACGTGTTCAAACAGAGCACATCTAGCATCTTGCATCTGTCAAATTGACAGGCTGACACGCAAAAACAGCAAATTATGATAATATATTATAAGTGTTTTTCAAATGAAAATATCAATCTTTTTATGAATTTTTTCAGCATTAACTATTACTAAGCAAGGGTTTCATGAATTTTTGTTGATAACATGAATTAATTGGGAGTATTAATGCGAACGTCGGTATCGATTTGTTTTTGGTAGAAGCGAATCGGAACGGTATCGAATTTTTTTGGAGTACTCAATACTTCGATTCGATTTTTTCGGTATCGAGCATCCCTACATGGCAGCCTTGCTAAACATGCGCTCGCTTTCTGTGGAGGTACTTTTCGATAATTGAAATAAAAATATCGATATTCGATATCGAAATAAAAATATCGATGATCGAAAAAAATTAAAAAATGTTGATGCATCGATATAACATCGATGTTACTTCCAGCATTTCTATCTATTTAAGGCGAATGTCACGCCTCTACATTAATTTTGTCCAACCATTTTTTTTTTTGCGCGAAAACAGCGAAAATGGGTTAAGAACAAAAGTCTTTAAAGTTCAAAACAAGTATCTAGATATAATGAAAATTAAAGTTAGTCTCAGCGCTTGACTTTGAACACTTTTAACTTTTGTATCTATTTTAAGAATTCTATTTCTTCGAGCTTTTTCTATATAAGCTTGTTAATAATTACTATGTCCAAGAACTGCAGCTAGCAGCAGACCTTAGCCCATTAATCAAACTTATAGCCTTTGTTCAATTTTATGGCAAGTTTTTTTTTTATTATTATTTATTTCTTATTTTAACCTTTTTCTTGGCGTTGCTATCTACTTGGGCTTCTTGATATAAAAAAAAAGTTTTGTTTTTGCTCTTCCAGTTCTGGTTATTTTTGTTTTGGCCATAAACTTTTGGCTACAAAAACAAATACAAACAGCGGTCAGTAGCCCGTATTTCTCGGCTCTTCCGAACGTAATCTCTCTAGCACATACCACAAGCTTTTTAATTGTTAACCGTATTATTATGGCAACCATATCTATTGGCCATATTTTTGTATATATATATTTTCTATGGCATCAGCAAAATTGTCAACAAAAAGAGCCAAAGAGTAAATGATATAATGATAATAGAAGTACATAGAATACCTATAGTATATAGTATATACATATATGGTTTATTATTTAACTGATGTTGTTGTTGTTTTAGCACATGCTTTTATTATTGTTGCCTTTCCCGTCGCACAAAGTAAATAAATAAAGGCTTGTCAGTCATATGACGTGCATGTGTCTTTAATTTGTTCGCTCTTATATATTTGTTTAAAAAAAATTTAATGATTTCAATATTTCGATGAAAAAAAATATTAATAATAACCACAAATGATTTGACAGCTGCCTTTTGCAAAAATGTCAAAGACTTGAATAGAAATGCTTAGTTTATATATATAAATATAGATAGTATTATATATCATTTTTCCTATACCTATTTTGGCACCGGGACTATGTGCTCCATCATATTTCATTATGGCAAACAAAAAGCCCAAGCGCCATTTATTATTTTAGTCAATAAAATAAATAATTTTTCCTTTGACAAAAATAAATTAATATGATTTATAATGAACAATTATACAATAACTTTCAATTATCAGCAGCACACAAGCGTTATGTACTTGTTTATGTACTCATTTATATACTATATAAGCGCTTATCAATGTCCAAGTCACAGCAAATACCATAAGTAGCATTTACCTGGCCATTATTAAAGAGCTGTCGCTGAGAAAAGCTAGCCAAATTAAGACCCACTTAAATTGTCCAAAAGGCGACAAATGTTTACAGCCAAGTTCAGTTCAGGTGAGTAATCGCATCCAAGCGAACAATTTGGAAAAACCACAAAATTTTATCACTTAATGGTCAATTAGTGTTTGTGGTTATGGCTTTGTCTGCGTGTTTGAGTTGCAGTTTCAAATCTGGCTAACAAACCAAAAACAGTTTAAAGTTTTTCATTATTATTATTATTTATATGCACTAATAAAAACCATTTATCGGGTGCGCCACAAATTTAATAATTTTTGATTCAATTTGATTTAATCTTAAAAACAAAAATTGAAGTGCCACAGAAATCTCAAAGATTTCATTTATCGGACAAATAATTTCCAATGTTTACTCTTTTGCTCGAATGCAACAAAGAGTTGCCACTATCCTAAAATTATTTTAGAACATTTAGACACCTATTTAAATTAATTATTTTTAACAGTGATCCAAGAAAGTTAATTCTTTATTATTGTACATTCCGCGATCATTTTTAGCATGTTTTGCAACATTTTTCTTTTTATTTCTACAAAATAAATATGAATGAATATTGAATAATTAATTAGTTTGTATGACTGAGTTCGAATCGACTTCGAATCGTTTTTGAATTGTTTTTATTTCGAGTGCTATCGATAACTATTTGTATAGAACAGTTGGCCAGCTAACGAAGAGTTCACTTGTAGAGTTACCACAAGTTTTCGAACATCCACTTTATTAATTTGCTTTTTCTTTCTGCCAACATCTTTCTGAGAGGCAATTATTTTTATTTATTTACAAATTTTGTACAATTTATTTGATATACATATAATTGATTATTTTTTAGCAACTAGGTGGTATGTAAAAATCTCTTTGAATAAATTAGTTTTTATACCCTGTACCGTATGGTACAAAGGGTATTAAGTTTGCGCAAGCCGAAAATGTATGTAACATATGGAAGGAGACGTCGGAAACACCTCAAAGTTACCTAAAATATGATCAGGGTGAATAGAGAAGTCGATATGCCCATGTCCGTCTGTCCGTCCGTTTGAACGCCAAACCAAACTTTTACATTAGATCCCATATTATTCCATAAGAGACAAGTTTATTTTATTTTTTGATATCGGGGATAAATTATATAGCTCCCATATGGGTGTTTGAGACGACCTCGAAAAAAAAGGTTTTAGATGGATAATTCGTTTGTTCATGAAGATATCGTAACCAAAAGTTTTTAATGGTTCCCAAGCACTGTACCAAATTTCATAAAAATCTCTATATTTCGTTTTTTAATAAAGATATCGTAACCAGATTTGGCGTTTGGAAATTTTTTAGAGCACTTAAGCAATGTGCCAAATTTGAACAAAATCGGTTGACTATATCATATAGCTCCCATAGGTCAGATTTTTCAAAAAATCGATGTTTTAACAAAATTTGTTGTGTTTCGTTTGTTTGTTGAGATATTGGGACCAAATTTGATATTCGTGAGTTTTTTATAGTTCCTAAGCACTTTGCTAAATTTAATTCAAATCGGTTGACTATATCATATAGCTCCCATAGGACCAATCGGCCCAAAAAATCGTTTTTTATACAAAGTTCGATGTGTTTCGTTTGTTTGTAAAGATATTTGAACTAAATTCGGCATTCAGATCATTTTTAAGGTATTTAAGCACTGTGTCAAATTTGATCGAAATCGATTGACTATAATCATATAGCTCCCATTGGAACGATCGAACAAAAAAAAAATTTTTGCTTAAAAATTCTTCTTTTTTTTTATTGCAAGCTAGTGGTACAGCGTATCCCAAAGTCGTCCGCGCCCGACTTTACGTACGCCATTTTTATTAGTGAATTTGATCAAATCTCAAGCAATTTTGTCAAAAATGTTGAAACTCTTAATGTCTGTGGATCTTGGATTATAAAAAATAAATTATTTTCTGTGGCACTTCAGAATATAAAAAATTCAGACGCAATCAAAGATTTGTTCTGAAATTTCAACTATTATAATGTCATACTGTTTTTTTCGGCCGATTCTAAAAAAAATCGATTTAATTGCACTAAAACGGTAGGCGCTAGTAAGATAAAACCGTAGATAATCATATAAAAATAAATCTATATTTAAAAAAGAATATATACTTGTGAAAAAATCGCTTAAATAAATTTCCATAATTCACAAAAAAAAAACAAATTCAAAACATCATAAAAGAAAATAAAAAGTTAATTCATTTGATTCAAAACTTTAAAAAAAAAAACATAAAAACATCTCTGGTGGCGCTTTATATTATAAAAATATGTCAAAATGGATTACTCGCCCTTAAAAACCACCAAATGCATATTTGGCTAGAGGAAAAACAACGTTTCTTGGCTTGTAAATGGAAGGTCCAAGTTGATTTTTAATATTTAAAAAAAACCTATTTTGAAAAAGTGGCCGACTTGACATAAATTTTAGACCCATAAAAAATGCTTAAAATTACCCAAAGTACCAAAAAAAAAAAAAAAAATGCTGAAAGCCCATACAAAATAACCCGCCCTAATGTACCTATTGCAAAATTGAATGACTCAAAAAGAACGGTTCTCAATAAACAAATATTATATTTTAATGACAGAAAAAGGAATCGATTAAATCTATTTAAAATCGATGTCCAGCTCTATAATACTAGACTGAACTTGATTTCTAGTAAGTAACCCCAATGACTCACAATTTCTATTATAAATATAAATGAGAGAATGAAAAGTTTTCGAAATCTCGCTATTTATACGGATGTGGCTATAAAGTGCAGGCCCACTTTTGTTGTTGGGCATTCTTATCTGTCAAAACTACAATACTTTCAGTTCTATGTGCATATCTAGACACCAATATCAAGGCCCATTTCGTCTTAATGTGCTCATGTACCTAACCACTTTAACGAATAAAATGTAATATTCCGAATAAAAATCGTTCAAACTTCGCCTCTTTTCTTTCACTGTATTGCAATAATAAGAAAACTAAACTGACCAAAGCTCATCACAAACCCTAATCAGATAAATTTCAAACTGCTTTACAAAAAAATATATTAAAGCCATTTATGTTATTGTGGCTGTTTGGCAGAAAATTGACATAAAAACAAGCACACGGTTGAGTTAGCAAATTCTTGCTAAACGAATTTCTCGACAAATTCTGGCCAAAAGCAGAAGTGTAAGAAAAATATCGTACTTGTCGCTTTGCCTTGTAAGCTTAATGCTATTAACTTGTTACTTGAAAACTCTTGGCCAACAACTGGTGCATTAGTTATTAAAGAAAAAATATGAAAAAAAGACAATAAAAAGAAAAAAATAAGAAATAAAGGAAAGAACAACGTACTTGGGCAATATTAAAAAACTGGCTTGAACCATTTGTAATGCTCTAGGCTTTACTCTTGTTATGCCTAAATAGGGTGTTTTTTTTCAAAGAAATGTACTTGAGCTAATTTTACAGTGCATTTGGTTGTTCACAGATGGTGTAGGGAGTTTTGTTTCAAAAAACACTAAAACGATTTATTATAATATCAGTGTGACCCTGAAATAAGCTTTGCATTAAAATTAAATGCGAAAATATTTTTACACAAACCGCTAACTTTAATTAAATTTTGATTGGAAAAGTGTGTATGACTGATTACTGATGGTTGAAATGTGGTCTGGCTAAAAACTAATGTATTTTAAAGCATACTTATATTATTGCTTATGTAAAATACAAATCAATATATTCGAAATAAAGTAATTTGTTTTATGCTAACAATTTTAATTATAAGGCTGAACTATATTTATGCATAACAAATTCCATTTTTATAAAAAAAATTAAACTTTATTTTGTCAATCTTTATTATTAAAATTGGTTTCAATTTTCGTGAAAATTTTTAGTGTCTAATACAGAATAATAATAATATATAACTAATATAATTAATTTTATATATAAAAAATAAATATTGAACAAAATTAACTATTTCGCGGTTTATTTAGAAATTCCGGAAACTTTTTTCACATTCTATGTTTATTTATAATACATATTTTTATTTTGTAATTTTTTTTGTATTCAGCAATTAATATAATTATCATAAAACAATATTTTTTTTTTGACTATGCTTCTATCAACAAGTTCTACAAACGTGTAATTTATTGGAATGGGGAGTTATACAAAAAAAAAATTTTTTTTAATAACACTAGTCAACGATGAAAAATCTCCAGAGATGAAACTTATATTATGTTAGGGCGATGTTTCAGCCTTCAAAATCCTTTTTTTTTATTATCCTCTTATAGCTCGTTTTTTTCTAGGACTACTTTAAGTGAAAAAGGACCCTTTTCAAAAAACGGTTGCACATATGATGTCATAAAATCTGTACTAGTCCGAATTTTTTTAACATTTGTGTTTCCTTAAAAGAAGAAGCATAAAAATCGGTAACCTGAAGAAAAAACCACATCCGAAAATGTGTGCCCGAAAACCCAAAAATCACTACATTTTGGTAACCTTTTTCTACAAATATCACAATTTCTTTCAGAAAAAGTCTAAGACACTTAAAAAGTTAGCTATTTAATGTTATTGGTCGTGATATTTAGATGCGATTTCTGTTTATGATAAACATTGACTGATTTATTGAAATTTTAGTAAAAATTGGCCAAAAAACTATTTATATTCAAAATTCGATGTGTCTCGATTCAAATTATTTACTATAACATCGAAATCTTCTAAAAAATTTAAGTTGAAAAATAAAGATTTATTCCTAAAAAAATTTACCGTTTTCGACATCAAGTGTTTCGGATTTTAGTACATTTTTTATAAAATGTCCCGGTTTTGCTGAAAATTGACCCGGTTACTTTTATAGAGTGGATGCGGGACAAGTCATCGATCTAAATAGACAAACTTCATCTGTCTGACGGACTTGGCTATATCGACTCAACTGTTCATGTTGATTTAGACTACAAATATTTATTTTCTTTGTGTCCAATTCGTTGCCTAAATAAAAAAAAAAAATATCATGAATCTTTTTTTTTTAAATTCTCTTAAATATTTTAATTTAAAAAAATGCAGATTCAATAATGCTGATTGATTAAAAAATTTAATGTCAGCGTTACTGTTAAATAAAATCTTTAAATCATTCAATTATCTTAAATATTTTATTTAAAAAAAAGAGAGAAGCAATAAATTATTTTTACATTGACATTTTAATTTAAATTTTCTTTTTATTTAAATTTTTATTTTAATTTAAATTTTTATTTTAATTAAAATTTTTATTTTATATAAAATTTTTATTTTAATTAAAATTTTTATTTTATATAAAATTTTTATTTTTATTTAAATTTTTATTTTAATTACAAATTATGCAGAGAGAATCAATATTTTTTATATTTTAAATTAAAAAACATTATTGAATCTTGCTGCTTTTTTTAAATTAAAATATTTAAGATAAATATAAAAATTGTAATTAAAATATACAAAAAAATGGTTTCTCTCTTTTTTTAAATTAAAATGTTTAAGATAATTTAAAGAAAAATTGGTTTATTTAAGAGTAACGCTGTGACATTAAACTCGCACTTTCAGAAACTATTTTTTTAATCAATCAGCATTATAATAATATCTTAACTAGGGATGCGCGATACCGATCCAATATTTTGAATATGGAGAATATCGAAGTTGATGCTGAATATTCGATACCGATATTTTGGTTCTCAATTCATCATCGATCCGATACCGATTTGCTTAACATCGGTATCGAGTAAAAATTCGTTTTACATTCAACTTTATTTTCCAAAAAGTCCCTCCACAATGATTTTTGTATTTATTCAGATTTAATTTTATAATTATTGTAATATTATAGTTGAACAGGGACAAAACTCCTAAACACTTATTTGTATAATTTACTTCATTGTTTTATAATAATATTATTCCAATAAAAATAAAGATAAAGATAAAAGTCCCTTTAAGGATGTTGCCCATGCGATAAACCGGTCTAGCTGGCGCCACTTTCAAAAAATAATAGAGTTAACACATTAGAAAAATTAACCACTGAGTGTAAAATAAGAAATAGTTTCTATTCTTCTTCGTTTTATTGAAATTTCTTATGAAAATTTAGTAAATTTTGGTTTCTTTGTCGTTGTATTTTTTGTTTAATTCTTCTAAAAAAAGTAAAAATACGATACCGTTGATTTCGATTTATTTTTGGTAGAATCGAATCGGATCGGCATCGAACTTTTTTGGAATACTTTATAGTTCGATTCGATTTTTTCCGGTATCGAGCATTCCTAACTTAATCATTAAAGCAGTCGTTGTTTGGAGCAAAAGAACTCCGAAAAAATCACCCTACACTTTTTGATGTTGTTTTTTTTTGCCGCTTTTTTCGCATGCTGGCCATAACAAAAGTGAATGAGTTTCAGTTAACAAGAAAGTTTTATGGCAGCACAACAAAAAGCTAGCTGCCTATTTGTACCTAAAGTTCTTAAAAATTTTGTTTTTGAACATTTTTTAAAAGTTTGTTAACTAGCAAACAAGCTCTCTCTCTCTCTCTCTCTCGCTGTGCTCATTCTATAAATAATTCTCTGATTTTGGCTCTCTCATTTTGAATGTCTCAAGTGCAGCTCAAGTACAAACTGCGACAATTGTGCTCACATTCTATAGTTGGTTCATTATGTACTATAACTACTATATATAAGTCATATTTTATTATACTCGTATACGAGTATGTGAACTGTGATATATGTATCTATTATGAATTGTTGTTGTTGTTGTACATTGAGTTGATGTTGTTGTTGTAAATTGAGTTGTTGTTGTTGCTGTTCAGGTCTGTTCAGGCAGTCACGGGTATATTTCAGTTAATTATCGCACTCACAGCAGGTAAACTTGTCTGTCTTTTTGTTGGCCCAACTGTGAGTTGGCTTACACCCCGCCCCCCAATTTGTCATTCTTTTTGTTGTTGTTGTTGGTCTTGACTGAATAACTGATGGAGTGAATGAATGAATGACTGACGCAAGTTGACTGATATTTTTGCTTAAATGATCTAATCAAAAAACAACTTGATTTGAATTGTTGTCACTGTTGTTATTGTTGTTATTGTTTTTGCTATCTTTATCACGGTTTTGTCATTGACTAGTTGCTTCAAATCGTAATATACTATATAGGTAATAATATATATGTATGCATACATATGTATTATAAAAAATGTGTTTAAATTGGTTTCTTTCGATTTTATTGCAGCCACAAATTTTTTTAAATATTTTTATTATTATTAATTAGAAGACATGCTACGTTTATGCAAAAAATAATATATACAAAATTATTATTTTTTAAGAATAAATGTTTCAATTTAACTTTCTTCTAGCTTTTAACTTTTTTGTCTTGAAGCAAATAGTTTAAATCTTCTTAGCAAATATACTAATTTTTTAATTTAATAATTTAATTTTAATTTTTTAAATAAATGCAACATATCACTGCAATTTAACTTTGCCTAATTTTATTTAAGATATTCACCTGGTATATTCACAATGTCATATAATGAACTAGAATTTATTTAACGTTTGCTTTTGTTAATTTTACTTCAAACGCTAATTTTTGCGGTGGGTATTCATTTAACCCTTGCAATTCTACACCTCAGCATCTACTACACATTTTAGCCATATCATGGAATTAATATAAAAACGTTTTCAGCATTAAAATGAAATTAACTAGATTATATGCAGTCTATAAAGTTTTATTAATATATATGGGCGGTAAATAGGTTTAACGCTTTTAAATGTGCATTAAAAATTTAACACAAATAAGCCGCATTTAAATGAAATAAATGATGATTAAATTAACATGATTATTAATAATAACAGATGACAACAGCTATCATCAACTATCAATTTTTCAATGCAAATGTTCTTAAAAGTGCGTAAAATGTAAACAAATGAAATGGATCCTTAAATTTGCACATAATTATGCATTTGAATGCCATTTTACTTAGTGATTCAATTTATTTAGTAATTAATAAAATAAAAATATTTTTCCAAACAAATTTATTATACCCTGTACCGTATCGTACAAAGGGTATACTAAGTTTGTGCAAGCCGAAAATGTATGTAACATACAGAAGGAATAGTTGGAGACCCCTTAAAGTTTCCTAAAGGGTGATTAGAGAAGTCGATATGCGCCTGTCCGTCCGTCCGTATGAACGCCTAGATCTCAGAGATGGTAAGAGCTAGACTAACCAAACTTTCACATTATATCCTTTTTATTCCATACCAGACAAGTTAATTTTATTTTTTTGATATCGGGGTTAAATCGTATACCTTCCATAGGGGTCTCTCAGAGGGCCTCGAAAAAATAAAAGAGTTTTAGATGGATAATTTGTTTGTTTTTGAAGATATCGTAAAATTTGGCACTCAGAAGTTTTTTATAGTTCCCAAGCACTGTACCAAATATACAAATCGGTTGACTAAATCATATAGCTCTTATGGGTCCGTCCAAAAAATCGTTTTTTGTACAAATATTGGTATATTGTGTTTGTTAATGGAGATATAGTAACCAAACTTGGCAATCATAAGTTATTTAAAGTTCCCAAGCACTGATTAAAATTTTGTTAACATTGGGTGAGCATATCATATAGCGCCCATAGGAATGATCTTCTAAAAAAAAACGATTTTTGTAAAAAAATTCGGTATGATTCGATTGTTTATAAAGATGTCGTAACCAAATTTAACTCTGTGTCTTTGAACAAAATCAGTTGACTAAATCCTATAACTTTCATAGGAACGATAGATCGAAAAAAATTTTTGCTTAAAAATTCTTCTGTTTTTGATTTTTTACGAAGGAATCTAATTTGGCAATCAAATGTTTTTGGTGTTTTTAAGCAATATACCAGATTTTATTGCAAGCTAGTGGTACAGGGTATCTCAAAGTCGTCCGCGCCCGATTTTACGTATGCCATATTTTTTTATAAATAAATTTAAAATACGTTGAGCACCAGATTTTGGTGCAGTATTGGTTAGAATTAGTGCCAAAATTGTTTTCGAAGGTTTTACAATTTTTTAAACATTTTTGCAATGCGCAGAAATAGCATCCGAAAGTTTTAAGGATTTTTAAAAATTCTATAATAACTAAAAGGATTTTTAGTATTTTAAAGCTTCAAGAGTTTTTTAAAATTGTGCTTAAAATCAAATAAATAAAATCTTTAGATATGGTTTTTAATAATAAAGAAATTTCATCGTGCTAGAAAAATTTAAAGAGAAAACATATTTGGCAAAAGCTGGTAGCTTTTGTATTTCTATTGCAAAATTATCTTTTACTCGGAATTAAGTAAGCCGCACGTGCTCTTCAATTAGTTGCATCGCTTATCACTAACCAAACATTGTTCTTTGCCACTCTGTAGTTGGTTCTATTTATATATTAATCAATACAATGTCATCTTGCCCCACAATTGTGGCGATCCAATGAGTTTTGGTGAAAAATATAGGGTGGGCCATCTGTTGGTTTGTTTGGTTAATGCTTTGTATGCGCATATTTTCCAACAAAATTGAACAAATGTTTATACCAAATGCAAGTTTTAAGCGACTCGTTTATATATGAAAAATAATATCGCCCAAATGGCAGCTGCGGCTGGGTCTACAAATTTTTTTTCGCAGTACGATAATTTTCATAGTTTCATAAAATTTTCCATGACAAAAATTGAGTAGTTCTCAACTTGCCGTATGTCGAAAAGCATCTACTATTGTATGTTCCAAATGTTGAGAGTTTAACAACCAAACCAACAGGTGGCCCACTTTCTATAAATTTAGAGAAATATATCTAATATTACAAGTTCATAGTTTCATAAAATTTTCCATGACGAAAATTGAGTAGTTCTGAACTTGAAGAGCATCCACTATGGTATGTTCCAAATTTTGAGTG
Source organism: Chymomyza amoena (assembly GCA_037043745.1). Classification (NCBI taxonomy): domain Eukaryota; kingdom Metazoa; phylum Arthropoda; class Insecta; order Diptera; family Drosophilidae; genus Chymomyza; species Chymomyza amoena. The sequence goes on along the minus strand of JBAMAX010002290.1, from coordinate 9,850 downwards.
TTTAACAACCAAACCAACAGATGACCCACCCTCTATAAGCTTCAAAAACTCTACCTAACTTTATAAACCCATTGAAAAATGCCAGTTGCCTGAAAAATAGCACACAAAACTGTGAAATTAATGTTTATGAAAATCATTTTATTAAATTATTCTCATTTCGTGTTTTTTACTCCCTCTTGCATACGCCACTGCCCCCCGGCATTCATTTCGAAATCACAGTGCAAAAAACTTTCGAGCTATTAGCTGGCAATTAAAATGGCAAATGAACTTAAAACTTGACCAAAAAATAAAATACTCCCAAAACGAAATGAGCACCAAAGAAAGAAAGTAAATAAAACAAATTATAAAGTTAAGCCCAGGAAAAACAAGAACAATACCAACAACAACAACGAGTTACAAACAAATTAGTAAACAAAAGCACAATTGTTTGTTATTTGTCGGAATTTTATTTATTGTTATAGTTGTTGCTGCTGCTGCACAAAGTTGGAAATCCTCTGGCCCGATGTCAAAGAGCAACTGAAGAGAAGATAATGAGGGAGATTGTGTGGGAATTGGGCAACTGACGCACTGCTGCGTTACTCTTTAACTGACGTTGACACCCACAAAAATTTTTGGGAAATGAAAAACTTTGTTGTTGTTGTTGTTGTTGTTGTTGTTATGGCTATTGTTATTTTGTTCTTTGGCTTGTGCAATTTTTGGGTGGCATGCCATGAGGCAGAGACTGAAGGGTAACTACAGATAGAGGCAGACAATGGGTGGTATGACCTAACCAAAAGTTTAGAACAATGCAAAATAAAACTTGGCATAAAGTTTTGAGCCACTCAGTGTGTACTATGATAGCTTATAAGCTGGGCCAGGGATTAGGTCAGACGTGGTCCGAGCACGAGGCTAGGAACTAAAGTAGAGTTAAATTTCATTTTGTGGATTGTACAGCACAGTGTTTAAACAACTAGTTCTAGTGCTGCTAATTGAATTTGTTTTGGCCGACTTTACTCAGTTTACTACTACCTCTTTGAGCCTGCAGTAGAACTAGTTCTAATACAAACGCACTTAGGGAATTTGCATTCCAGAATAACTAAATAATGTAATATAGATATGCAATGAATACAAGATGCTTCATATGAGCTTTAAAAAATATTTATTACTGAGCTTGTTGTACTTGGCAACCTATGAGCAAAGATAACAATTATGGTTTAGATATGATTTTATGGAGCATGAGAAAATTTGAATGGAATTGCTTAAAATACTAAAATGTGAATATATAGAATACCATTCAACCAGGGCCGTAGCCAGGATCGAAACTCAGGGGGCGCTTTTTTCAGTTTTCCAGGGGCGCTCTTCGTAGGCGCCCTGCTCAGCAGAGGGGACGCTCAGCCCAGCTCAGGGGACACTCAGCGCCCCTCGCGTCTGCCTGGCTACGGCCCTGCATTCAACCAAAAGAGTTTAAAATTAAGCTTATGTTAAAGCTGGTTTATCGATTTTTACCGCAGATTTAGGAACAATCGAGGGATTGTTCTGAGCAAAAAAAAAACCCCCTTTGCGAAAAAACAAAAACCGGAAATTAACTTTGAAGCAGTAAAATAAATAATTAAACAAATAAACTTGGAATAAAATGCATTTGACTTTACAAGAACTTGAAAAATACCTGTTGGTCCGTATTTAGAAAGTATAACAGTGAGAATAAGGGTTTTTTTTTTCCCCCCGTAAGGGTTCCTCACCCTAGCGGTATCAAAAAGGGCCTATCCTTGGCCTAAGTGACTTGGGACGTCGGTCCCAACTGCCGCCCTAACCTAACCTAACCTAACCTAACCTAAGGGTTCCTCACAAAGAGGTGGGGCACTGCGAGCAAAAGATCTTTTATACCATACCCATAAATTATGGCAAAAGAGTTTTCGATTTCGGCATAAATAGCAGTAGGTCTTTTGCGGGTATTGACCTAAGACGGAAGGGACTAATCCGTTCCTTTCCCATGTGATGTGACAAAGAGTTTTCGCTTTCGGCATAAATAGCAGTAGGTCTTTTGCGGGAATTGACCTAAGACGGAAGGGACTAATCCGTTCCTTTCCCATGTGATGCGACAGGCACTGTCCCATACCATCGCTGGGCAGTCACAGAGAATATGTCTGGTGGTTTCATCGTCTTCGAGGCAGAGTCTGCACTCCGAAGAGTCCGATAGGCCAATTTTCTGTAGATGGTATCTAACAATGTGGTGGCCAGATAGGTATACTACCAGGTGTTTTAAGTCCGCTCTGAAAAGACCTTTTGTCTTGATCATATCCAGAGGCTTAACAAGCGCTATTGCTTGACGCAGCCCCGGTAAGGAGAACCGGTATCTCCTATGTTCCCCTACAGCCCATTTGTTTATTATAGTTTTGATTGTGGACCAACCAATACCACAGAACGGCGCTGAAGATGTAGTCAGGGTGGGAGGCACCCTGTCTTGCTGGATCGTCAGCGATCGTGTTACCATCCACTTCTGAGTGTCCAGGTACCCAACATAGCACGACTTTGTTCCGGGAAGACAGGGTTTGGAGGTAATTAACGCATTCTTTATCCATCCTGGCGGAGATGCTCCAAGATGATAATGCCCTAATAACAGCTTACCTATCTGAGTAAATACAGATGTTTGCTCCCCTAGTTCTCTTGTGAAGGATACTAAGGGCGCAGATCTCTATGGCATGAGTCTCTGCTTGAAAAACGCTGTGCCAAATGCCCATTGCAGTTGAGGTTCTGGTGTTTCAACGACTCCAACACCTATAACATGCTCAGTTTTGGACCGATCCATGAACCATTGTTGCCACCGGAGGCTTCCACAGGGGCTGCCATAAGCGCAAGTCTCCCGACTTGCAAGAAGAGATCTATATTTCTGGTTATGAAAAAATTCCGTGATCTTAGATCTGAACTCAACTATAAAGCCAATCTGGACCATGGCTCTCAGCTATGGGGGAACGCAAGCAGCAGCAACATAGATATCATATAGCGAGCTCAATCCAAGATCTTGAAAACTATCACATGGTATATTCGAAACGATCACATCCACAAAGATCTTAATATTCTATCCGTTAAAAATGAAATAGCGCAGCAGAAAGCGAACTACAATTTTAAACTCTCGACGCAGCCAAACCATCTGGCAAGAAGGTTAACCAGAGTTAGTAGCCGAACCCGACTCAGGCGAAATGATCTTCCAACCCAGCAATAAATCCTCAGGGCCCTGCAAACCAAATTCAGCCACGCCAGACTGTTAGTTAAGTTATTATAATAAGATTTGATCAACTATTGTTAGTCTCTATTCTAGAAGATTCAATAAATAAAGTATATATGTAGTTAAAAAAAAAAATGATCTGATCTAGAGCAGATCGATACGTCAGGAAGGGAATATATAAGTGCGGCATTGACCAGTGTCACTTGCTAAGAGTCCAGATGTGATCTGGACACGTAGTAGACTCTGCATGGCTGACTTTTGGAAGAAAATGTGCAGTAGTGTGAGTCCAAGGACTGAATCTAGTCGAACTGTCGGCAATACAAAATGTGCAATTATTAAATTGATTTTACGTTTAAAAATTATTTTTTCCAAGTGTAACTCAGTACGCTGCAGTTAATTCCCTCGCTTGCTCGCAGCTGTCGTTCTAAAATTTAAACAGCTGCTCCCCTTTCTCGCCCCTGTCAATATGTGCTTCCTGTTTTAAGCATTATGTTACCAAATTACCATGTGGGAATAATAATCTTAGTCTTTAAGTTAGGCCTGCCCTTGGGACGCTAAATGTTTCCTGCCATACTTATGTCTTGTATCCCAAGTGCGGCAACTTATCAAAGCTAAATTGTAATAAAATTCCAATAAATTAGCTAAACAAAGCTATGTAAATATCAAATTAAAACCGCTTAAGGCCACGCAGAAAAATAAAACTAACAAGAGAAAAAAATTACAAAAAAAAAGTCGTATAAAAAATTTGCAAATCAATGCAAATGAGCTGCTGATGACAACAAACGTAAATATAAATAAAAACACGCACACACACACACATGCCTAAAAAAACATTTAACAAATAAAAAAAAAATGCAAACGAAACAAGTTCAAACACAATAGCAAGGAAAAAAAAAAGTTAATTAAGCAAATTTGTGCACTTCAAAAGATGTCAGTGTGTCACAAGGATGCCAAAAACAAGTTTGCCTTTGCAACACTGCTTTTATTTATGGGTGTGTGTGTGTGTGTATGTTTGTGTAAGCAAAGCTATGCTAAGTTTACACGGCGACACAATACCTCCATAAATAAAAAGTGTGTCCACATGTGCGTAAAATGTTTACTAACAGAAAGGAAAATGCTTGCTGCTGGAAAATAACATAGCAAATACAGTACATAAAATTATAGCTCAACTGATTATTATTATGTACTGACATAACGTATATAAAGTTTAATCTATAGCTCAAGTGTTCAAAATTATTTTTGTACATTTTTTTTCAACTTGTCAAATCAACATAAACTCTCAATAAACACTGCGGTCTTAGGTTAGTTAGATGCACCAACATTTTTTTTTAAATAAGCTGCTTTATTTACAATCACGCATATTCTAACTGCCCAAAATGTTGTTCTCTTCAAAGTTCGAATCTTATTAGAAAAATATTTGCCCATAGATGGTTGATGTACGAAAAAAATAACTGTGCATTCGAAGACTATAGAAATGTCTATGCAATCACGTGGGTGTTCAGTTGGTCATTGAAATAGACGCAGTTTACAATTTTCGGTCTTGCGTAATCAAGTGCAATTGTTTTGATTGAAAAAATACTGAAAATAAGCAAATCCATTGTTTTCGAGCAATTTTTAAACCAAAAATGAGAAAAGCTACTGTTATGAGCATATTGGAAAGTCAAAAAATACACTACTTTCATTCGCATGGACTATCCAATCAAAACATTGCCAAAGAGATAAAGCGCAGTTTCACAACTGTTGATATATTTTATTATATTTAAAGGATCCAAAGGCATATGAAGTACACTTCAAAGGAAAAAAGGCACTAACTAAGCAAGAAGAAGGCAAAATTATTAGAATTGCTTTCAATTCGGCTAATTCAGCAGCTCAGATTAAGGAATTAGCTAGAGTAAAAGAAAGCCTTTCAACTGTTCAGCGTACAATAAGAAATGCAGTGCATCTGAAGCGTCAAAAAATCAGGAAAAATTACCTTTGAATGCTATAAGCAAAGGAAAACGGCTTCAATTTCTGAAAGAATACATGATGGGACTGTTCAATCTGACACTCGACTTAATGAGGTTGTTTTTACTGAAGAAAAACGTTTAATTTAGATGGCTCTGATGGTTTTCAATACTATTATCACGATTTGCGAAAAAATGAACTATATTTAAGCCGCCATCACAGCCGAGAAGGTGGAGTCATGGTGTGGAGTCCCATCACGTTATATGGAAAAATTGACTTAAATTTTATCGATCAGAAGATGAACGCCGAGCGCTTCATTGTTGGAGTCCGTATTTCCAAAATTAAATGATCTATTCGGACCAATTCCATACATTTTTCAACAAGATACTTTTCCTATTCATAACGTTCGTGTAGTAAAGACGTTTGTTTCGAGTCAAAACGTTAATATCATGACTTTGCCACCATATTCTCCAGATCTTAACGTAATTGAAAATGTTTGGGGCTGGCTCAAAAGGAAGGTATACGAAGGGGGAATGCAATACGAAAATAAGAAAACATTAACTGCAGCTATTTAGCATGATTGGAGCGAGATTTCCGTGAACTACATAGATTCCCTGTATCAATCGATGAAGGACCACATACATATATGAAGTTATTAGTAACAAAGGAGGAAGTACTTATTACTGAATTTCTTTTTTCTTTTTTTCTAATAAGTCAAATAATAACACCAAATATAAAATGAAGTTAGAAATAAATTATTCTCTTCCAAAAATATAAATGAGTCTAAGTGCGTCTATTCTAATGACCAAGAAAAAAGTGAATTTTTTTAGTAGTATTAAGAAAATGTTTGAAAAACTGAATTTTGTTAACTTTTTAAGATCATTTGAATATTATACTTGAAGTATCATCGAATAACCAAGGTTTTAGCATATAAACTTTTTTTTAATCATCATTTCTATAACATTGACTGTTAATAGTTCGCCTTGATTGCAGTGTAAACGCAGCATTGACGTCAACAGCTGCGTCACAACAGGAAAAGCCAAAGCGGCAATGAAAGTGCAGGCAAAGCGCATGCGTGAAAGCTAGACAGACAGCTAGACAAATGGACGGACACAGAGCAAGGCAAGCGCCCTGAAGCGTGCAAGTGAGAGGAGGCAGCGCGCAAAAGAGCAAAGCTTAGCTTACAGCTTCAAGCGGCCGCTTGAGCTGCAGCGGTATGGCAACGCTTTTGAGAATTTTGAGTTTAATGATATTTGTAACCGGTTTTCAAGCTGTCGGCATGTTGTATCTACAAAATTGGTAACAAACAGAACCGAACACTAACACAACAAGCACAACACAACAACAAGTGGTTAACTCCCCAGAGACGGACAATAAGAGTGAGCTTGTGGCTGGTGCAACGGCAGCTACTACGACTGCTGCTGCTGCTGCAAGTAACTGCTGCTTTCTGTCATTAATTGTGTTTCCCTAGCTGTTTTAATTACAGTTGCTGCCAACTTTAACAAGGGTTGTTGACAAGCCGTAAAATAAGAATAAATCCATAAACTTACCTCACTTTATGTGGCGGCTTTCAAATTTGTTCCAATGCTGCGCACACTTTTAATCAAAACACTATTAACTGCAAAAAGCTATACATAAATAGATACATAGTTATATATGTATGTATGTATATTATAAATGCAGCACACACTTTCACGGCGCAACAATTAATTGCTTGAGAAAAGAAGCTGGTCAACAGCTGGCTGATTGGCCGACAGGCAAAAGTTGGCTAGTTAGTTGGTTGACTAGCCAGCCAGATCTTGTTTGCACACTTTTTGCACAGTGGACAACATGAAAAACTTTCGCTCGAAACGGATGCAGGCGGCCCAATAAACGCACAGTGGACCGGACTAGCTGGTTTTATTTTTTTTCGTTTTTCGTTTTGTTTACCACAGGAATTTGTCGTAGGCGCAATATCAAAAACACATTAAATTCATTAATTTAATTTAATTCAATTTGACTAACGTTACACTTAAATTTCGCACTTTCTTTTTTGGTTTATACTACGTCGCTATTGCTATACGTTTCCAAGAAGCGATCTTTATTTTTCTTTTGCTATTTATAACATTTTACGCATACCACTAAGTCAAAGCAGCACATACACAAACGCAATCATCACATTGCAATAGTACACACAGGTGAAAATTAGTGCAAGCAATAATTTTTGTAGATTCTTTAATTTTCTTGCTGTTGCTTAGCTAAGATTGCACACGTATCCAAAAGCTGCAAACTTGTAATTAATAGCACAAAAAAAACATACACTTAATTTTTAATGCAACAAGCTGTATATATTTGGTTTTATTATTTGTTGATGCACACGTTCTTTGAATTAAACCAGTGCGAAGCGCGTTGTTGTGGGCGCAGCGGACGGCGAAATAAAACAGAATGAGAACAAGCCGCCACGGCTGATCAATTGAGGTTGCCAGCCAATTGGCTGCTTGCAAGTTTTTTAAGCAATCTGGTAGCCTTGCTGCTTTGTTTACTTTATTTTTGGCCACCGTTTTAAAAATATGCAAACAATTTTTACAAAAATTACAAAATAAAAAACCAAACTGAATTCATTCATTTAAACTATGCTTTTTATTTTTATTTATTGTTGAGCTGATAGCTTCGAATGCAATTCTGTGCTAAAAGTTTTCGACATGTTTGTGTTTCAAATATATTATTCAAATTTTTGTTGTACTAATTGCTACATAAAACAAAAGCCTACTTGCATAAATTGAGTTGCGCTTAAGTCTTATGACCTTGAAAAAAACCAAATCGAATTCGTCATTGTTTTACATATGTGTTTATCAGGCCTGTTCTAGATTTCGACTCGTTTTGAAAAGTCATAACGAGTGCATTCCGACAAATGGTGTTCTAGATTTCGACCGAGTTCGAATCCACTTCGAATCGTTTTCGAATCGTTTTCATTTAGACCAGCTGTGCAGAGCAGCTGTGTTGTTTATGTTTGTTTATATGGCGCTAAATTGAAATGGAAGCGGCATCATACAGCAGCCGTCTTTTAAAAATGGACACGTAGTAAAAACTTAAGCAATTTGTAGTTTGCATTTTAGTTTTAAAAGTATAACATACAATTTTTCGCCAACTCTATGTGTTTATTTTATTTTAGTCGGCAAATTATTATAAGCAGCAGTTTCAGAGCCACCTTCAGTTACTTCTCTGCTACATTCCGCTTTGTTGAATTGTTGTTTGTTTATTTTCCATAAGCATTTCACAATTGTATTGGTCATGCGGTTAATTATCATCGCTTAAACAGGCACATTTCTTTCTCACAGTCATATTTCCTGTAGTTGACATCGTTGGTGCTTGCAAATTTGCCAACATTTGACAACGTTGGTATTGTGTTTTGCTTAGCACTTCCTTTTTTGCTCCTTCAAAAATGTATTACTACAATTAACTAAAAAAAAAGCGGATCATTGTTGTTTGTTTAAAAAGTGCGCCAAATTTCAAGCAAATTGCCAGCTGATCAGCTGATCACCCATCGATAAGTTGACTTGTAGAGTTACCACAAGTTTTCGAACATCCATTTTATTAATTTAATTTTTCTTTCTGCCAACATCTTTCTGACAGACAAACATTTTTTATTTATTTACCAATTTTGTACAATTTATTTTATATACATATTTTAAGCCATCCATTAATAAAATTATCTTCGAATTTACTTGTGTAACACGACAACACGACTACACAATACACATTTCGAAGTTTTGTTTTGTCTAAATCTAGAACACCTTACTTTCATTCCACTCGTTTTGGTTTTGCATGTATACACAATTTTAATAGACATTTTTTGTCATAAGAATATATAATGAAAATTAACCTTGATTCGTTGAATTGAGCACATCTAAATTTTCTTAAAACATTAAAAAATAATACAAAATTAATTTTGGTGGCATTAATGCGTTTATTTAAGCAAACAAAGCAAAATACTTTTCATTTCGACAGCTGCAAGCCAAACTTTTCATAACGAGTAAACTCTTGTCGGAATCGAAATCTAGAACACCTTTCATTTCGATTCCGACACTTTTTGTCTGAATCGAAATCTAGAACATGCCTGTATATTGTTTGCCCTGCTGCCGGCAAAACAGAGAATTTATAAAAAGTAAACAAGTGCGCACAGCTGTTGCGCTCTCATGGCCACTTTTTACGCTGTCTGGTAGCACCACGCAATAAAGTACCATGTATACCTAACTGGCAGCTCTTATTGCTGTGTGGCTACGCTTAAGTTCATAACTGTGGGAAATTTATTCAAAATATTTTATTTGTATAATAGCTTGAATTACTATATTTAATCATAATATATGGAATTGCAAATATTAACTTATTAACTATTTGGCAGATTTGTGAACATAATAAAATATAAAATTGACTAAACGATTTACAACACACATTGAATTGAACAAACACTACAAAAAATTAAACATAAACTAAAATCGGTGGGCAACATTGCAGTTAAAGTCCTTTGTCGCGATAAATATGTAAATCATAATTTTGACTAAAATTAAAACTGATATAAATTTTACGATAATTTGAAGCATATGTCGTGTGTCAGAAACGTGTTGAAGGCGTAGAACAGCAAACCATGCTGACGTCCAGAGCAGCAGCATCGCTTGTGCCGTTGGTAGCAATTGCCAGTTCCTGGGAGAATGCAAATGTTGAGGT